>VZTM01031659.1:96044-107150 GCA_013400555.1 Jacana jacana
GGAGGGGGGGGGGAGGGGGGCCGTGGGGGTGGCAGGAGCCCCTGCTGAAGCCACCAACAGCTTTCGGCTACCCCAGCCATCACAACGGGGCGCCAGAACAAGGCAAAACTGGGGGGAAGAGGGGGAGGAAAGGGGGGAACCCCCCCAGGAAAAGGCCCCCAGACCCTGTGCTCCATGGCAGCCTATTTGCAGGGCTGGCACAGGTTTATTTGTCCTCAGCAAAGATCCAGTTCTCAATTTGTCATGTTTTTAATTGAAAAAGACCTGGAGCTGATCTGGCATGGGCCAGGAGCTGCCTCCCCCCTGCTCCCCCCCCAGCCACCCCCTGCTGTCCCCCTCTGGGCACTCGGAGCTGGGGACCATCGGGGGTGCCCAGCCCAGACCTGGGGCTGCCAGAGCCCTGAGCTGGGGAAGCAGGAGATCTGTGGGGTATTTGGACAGAAAGGCAGTTTTGTTTTTGCTTTCCCGAATGATGCATTCCACATGGCGTTGCATCACACACAGCTGTTACATCACTCCAGCCAGGAAATTTAAAACAAGTGGCCTGGGCTGGAGATGGAGGTTTAATTATTATTTATGGACAACAACAACAACAACACACAGAGAGAAAAAAGGCCTCCAAACTATATTTTTTTTTTATGTTTTCAAAACCCGCCCCTCTCTCACATTACAGCGACTTTGTCCCCAGCTCCCTCCCCTCAGAGCGATGGCGCAGCAGCCGGGCCGCCACGGGGATGGGCTGTCGGAGAGGGCAGCTTTCGAGCTTGGCTCATGCTCTCCAGGCAGCTCGGCCAGCAGTTCCAGACCCTCTGGCCACTCTGTCCTCCTCTCCTCCAAGGGTGTCCTCTCCTTCCTGGCCATCCCACAGCACAATCTCCCAGTTCCTGGCCACACTGCAGAGCTGCTGCTGGTCTCGGCAGCGTGGCCAGCAGGGTGAGGGGGGATTCTGCCCCTCTGCTCTGCTCTGGGGCAGGGTGCTGACCCCAGTGCTGCCTCCTGCTCTGGGGCCACCAACAGCAGGACACAGAGCTGTTGGATGGGGCCAGAGGAGGCCCTGGAGATGCTGGGAAGGCTGGAGCCCCTCTGCTGGGAGGACAGGCTGAGAGAGTTGGAGGGGCTCAGCCTGGAGAAGAGAAGGCTCCAGGGAGACCTTCCGGCCCATTCCAGTCCCTCCAGGGGCTCCAGGAAAGCTGGGGAGGGACTCGTGATGAGGGAGGGGAGCCCTAGGAGGAGGGGGAAGGGTTTGACCCTGAAAGAGGGGAGATGGAGCTGAGATGTGGGGAAGAACTTCTTTGGGGTGAGGGTGGTGAGAGCCTGGCCCAGGCTGCCCCGAGAAGCTGTGGCTGCCCCATCCCTGGAGGGGTTCAAGGCCAGGTTGGAGGGGGCTTGGAGCCACCTGGTGTGGTGCGAGGTGTCCCTGCCCAGGGCAGGGGTGGGCTTTCAGGTCCCCTCCCACCCAAACCAGTCTGTGAATCTGTGATTTTGTGACATTGGTGGCAGTGACAGGTCTCCTTGTCTGTCTTATTTTGCTCCTTTTCTTCCATCAGGGACATTCCTCCATCATACTCAGCCCCTGACTGGGTGTGCGGGGTGGCTACATGTAGCTGGCCGGGGAGGGAGTCCATGCCAGCGCCACGTGTGTGCCCACAGACCTGTGGATGGGAAGAGGACAGACCCGATGTGAGCTGGCTGGGTGCTCCCCAAAACCCCTGCAGGTGGGGAAACTGAGGCAAGGGAAAGGGCAGCGGCTTTTCTGCCCACACCTCAGCAATGTGGGAGAGCCACCGAGTGTCTCCAGAGTCACCTACCAGGCAGGGCCACATCCCTGTGGAGCAGCAGTGGGATGGAGGGGTGGCAGCAATGTTGGGGGGAGCCGGGGGGAATGAGGAACCGCTGGAGAGCTGTGGTTGCTGGGGATGGCCAGATCCTGCCCTGCTGAGGAGCACAGACACAGCACCCGCCTCCGCTCGTCTCCCAGCGCAGGCAGGGCCAGGATGGAAACTTCTCACCCTCCCCTTGAAAAGCTCAGGGCAGCTCGTTGGAAAATTCAGCGGGGAAATCTGGGTGCAAAACTCCTCGCTTTGTGCAAATGAAAAATGCAAAAATGCCCCATCGAAAGACTGGGCCGGTGCACTGGTGATGACAAACCCTCTGGCCGCCTCCTGCCAGCACCATGGCACTTCTCTCTCTGACTACACCTGGAACAACATTTTCCAGCCCCATCGTCTGCAGACCACTGGGTGCTGGTGGGACCCTTGGAAAACAGGAGGTTGTGCCATGATGCAGCACACCCCAGCCCCACAGGCTCTCCCAGGGCTCAGGGGAAGACGGTCCCCGAATGATGATGTTTAAGTGACTTGGTTTTAAAAACATCCCCCCCCGGATGCCCCAGCTCGAGCGTACCCTTTACCCTCGCCCCGGCAGCGGGATGCAGTCCCCACAGCACAGCAGAGCCTGGAGATGCTTGCCTCTGCCCTGGGGGTGTGATCCTGCCCAGGGGGGTCTTGGGAAAACTGCCTTAAAATCAACCGAAAAATGAACCGGTGCCATGAGGGAACCCTTGGCAGGGCGTGCTGGAGGAGGCAACGTGGCGTCCCCAGCCCCAGGTGGGGTCCCCCCTCCGGCACCGCTGCAGCCGCAGCCCAGGATAGCATCCGCCTACGAACAGGAAACCTCTGTAGGTGTTCACCAGGGCGGGGGGCCCAGGGAATCTCTTCTGAATGGAAAGAAAAAGCACCCCCACACCCAGAGACTGTCTCAACGCCTCCTCTGAGGCAGCATGGGGGAAACTCCGGGGGCGCCCTTGTTGGGGTGCCCCAGGGGGGGCTGGCGGGAACTGTCTTCCCCCACCAGGGTGCAAGGGTGAAGGTTGCTGTGTCTGAGACAGCCTGGGGGTGGGAGGAGGTTAGTGGAGGGGAGGGGAGCTGCTGCTGGGGAAGGGCTGAAGGGAGCCGGGTACGGGCAGCCCCGGCCTGGGCAGGGGTACAGGCTCCGGGGAAGAGGATGGAGACAGGGAGGAAGAGGAGGGAAAGAACAAGGTGGAGAAGAAGAGAGATGTGGAAAAAAGGCAATAGGTGTCATGGGAGCTGGGTGGGAAGCAGGGGACAGGGATGGGGGCCTTGTCCATCGGTGCTAGTTGGGACACCAACAGGGTGTCCAGCATCTCTTCACAGATGAGAACAGAGGGATCTGAGGGCAGCTGTCAAACCTGAGGGTAAATATTCCCGATGGACAAGGAAGGTGGTAGCATCCATAGAAAGGACTGCTAATTTACCCCCTGCCAGCTGGAAAAGTCCTCTCCACCCCCCAAAAAGCTGCGGTGAGGAAGGGGCAGGAGGTACTGGCAGCTTTTGCCTGTGTCTGAGGGTCTGAATGCTGACGGGGTGTAACTGTGTTGTTAACTGGGTGCCTTTCCAGCTTCTTCAAGCTAAACAGCTAAAGAAATACCTCCTGGCTGTGCTTTCAATTTGCAAATGTGCCCCAAAGTGGAGCTGCTCCGAGTGCTGGGACAACAGGGACTTCAGTGGCCTCTGTGCCTTTGTGCATGGGAGGGAGAGGACACGAGTGGTGCCTCCTTGGGACCGGCTGGGGGATTTCCCTTCCCTACACAGATTTCTTCCCTTAGTGGGTTTCATGATATCATGCCAAGTTTCAGCATCATTTGAGGAGTAATAGAAACCACTCTGGTGAGCTGAGACCCTGCTCCAGGCTCCTTCCCCCCAGCTCCGGTGAGGCACAGCCATGGAACAGGATGGCCAGATCCTGGTGACAACTCTCTGTGGGCTCAAGCCTCCTCTTCAGCAGAGTGAGGCTTTGGAATGCATCTCACCCCAGTCCCATTTTCCACCCTAGCCCCAGCCCAGGGGGTGGTTTGGCCGCCATCTGTCCCCCCCAGCCCAGCTGCCTTCCCACTGCCAGATCCAGCCCCACCAGCACTGGGAAGATCCAGTTTGGCTCCATCCTCTTCTAAGCTGCCCCAGTCCTTGACCTCTGTGGCTGCACCATGACCTTGTCCACCCCTCTCTCTCAGGAAGGGCCGGGCATGAGGATGCCATGGCTCCTGCCAGCTCTTGCCCATCCTTCGTCGCGGCTGCAGGCCGGTGGCATCGTTTCTCTTTCGCTTCCCTGCGTGGGTGGGGGAGCCAACCACACTGTCATGGAGGTATAATTAGACATGGGCAACCCCAGGAGCTCACGTCATTTCAGCTGAGGAAGGAGAAGCAGAAACTCATGGGAGGGCTGAGCCACCAGCAGGGGACCCGGGGGGACACCTGGGGATGTGTCAAAGGGCAGCCGAGGGGGACAGAGCATCCTGCCCCGTGCTGTGTCCTGTCCCCACCTGTATGGCCAGGGCAGAGGCTGCTGCTGGGGGGTGTCACCGGTGGTGTCCCCATGTGGGGAGCAGCCAGAAATCCCCCAGCTCGGCCGTGGGTGCCTGTTCTGCAGCTGAAGCTGTTGGGTCCCTCCCCAGGTTTTTGTTTGTCACCATCCCCCTCCCTGACACCCTGCAGCTTTGCAGGGTCTTTGGGGAGCAGGGGGGCACAGAGGGGAGATGGGATGAAGTCCAAAGGTGGGTTAAGGGAGACTGGAGGAGGAGGAGGCTGAAGAAATGCTCAGCCCTCGGCGTGTGAAAGGACAGGGTAGCAAACTCCACCTCCCCCTGGCCATGACCAGCAGAAGGGGGGGCAAGAGGAAGTGGGGATGTGGGCAACCCAGGGCTGGACTTTGGGCTATGCCCAAGTGGCAGGGGACATTTAGGACAGAGTGGGTGCTGTGGCTCTGGGCACAGGCTGGTGGGCTCCCAACAGCCCCACCAAGGCTTGGGGACACCTGATGACCCCTGTTGCACCATGGCGTCCATCCCAGGCCCCCACAGGGCCCTACCAACCCCACCCCACCAGCAGGGAGCCTGGGTGCAGCCTCAGGGAGGGGGGGAAAGAGGGGGATAAGAGGGGGAGAGGGGGGAGGGTGCAGGAAGCCAGATTAATGGCAGCCAGTCGTGAAATCTAGGGCAGACCCATCTGTCAGGCGTCTCTCGTTTGAATCTGGCTGCGATGTCTTCCCCTGTGTCACCCTCCCCACCTCCTGCGTCCCCTCCCCAACCCGCTCCCTGCAAACCCGCTTCCGGGGGGGTTACAGGGAGCATCGTCGGGTGGGGAGAGGAGGCCTTGGGGTGGCAAAGGGGCTTTTTACCTTTATTAAACCATGGATGTGCCTTTTGTTCCCATGGGCAGCCCCCAGCCTGGGCTCCTGGTTCTCCTCCAACCCAGTTTTCAGACCCCTGGGGGCTTTCTCCTCTTCTGAGGTCTCTGGAAAGCTCTAGGTAAGGGAGTCGGGAGGGTTCATGATAAATTTCTTTAAAATCAGGAGCTTAAGAGGGAAAAATAACACATTTGGAGAGAGGAGAGGGCAGAGAGGGGGCACTGACTATGCCAGTCTCCAAACCACAACTGAGCCCCAGCCCTGCAGTGCCTGGGCAGCCCAGCTTTTGAGGCTTTTTTCAATGCTTTTGGTGCCATTGGAGACCCCCAAGAGCTGCTGGGGAGGGACGCAGGGTGCCAGCACTGCCAGCCCTGGGAGGTGCCAGGGGTGCCACTGGCAGGACTGTGGGGCTGGAGCACGGGGCAACCCAGGCAGGATCCCCCTGGCAGCCCAGCCCCACACCAGCCCCACATCCACGCAGGGAGGGGAAGCCCCTGACACCTTGCTCAACCTGTGAAATATGAATAAACAACACCCCTCCCGCAGAGCATCCTGCTCAGATTTTCAGCAAACCCAGGCAAAAAAGTGGCTCAGAAACCCCAGACCCTGCCATCAGCTCCACTCCATCCCTGGTGCTGTGTGAAACGGTACCTTCTTATCGGAACGGGGAGGGGAGCTGGGTGGTGGAAGGACACAAATCTTGCCTGAAATGAAAAATATATCTCTGGATGTAGGTGTGTGTGTGCAACCTGGGGCTGCGGGGGCATGTTCACCTGGCTGGGTTTGCAGTGACCTCAGTTTAACTTGGCAGCCGTCAGACGCCTTATCTTATCTCTGCATCTCGCTGTTTGCTCGCAGCTAAACAAGTGCCAAGCGCCTCGGCTTGCCCTGCTCCCACTGGGGCGTCCGTGCCGTTCGTTCACCAGGAGCGGTGCTGTCATCACTGGGAGCACTGGCTGCCCCGCACGCAGCGCTTGGAGCTGGCGCTGCAGCTCTCCCCTGGGTTAATTCAGGGGAAACGGGGAGTTTCCCTGAGTTTTCCCGTCCCTCCTCCATCCCCTGGGAAGGGGAGGCTGAGATGCCAGGTCTCATCTTTGTCTCTGTTTTCATGAGCGGTGAAGCTAACACCGTCTGTGCTCCGGATCTGGGGGTGCCCAGGGCGTGTGGGTGCCATGGTGGGGGCAGCCAGGATGCTCAGGGCTGGGTGATGGGCTGTGGGGCAGAGCCTGGGGTTCATCCCTAATCCTGCTTCCACACACACGCTCCCAAAATAAAGCACCGGTGCAGAAGACTTCACCTTCGGCTGCAGCTTGCTGAAGACTTCAAGCTCAGCTCCAACCTGCTGCTCGGTGGGGAGGATGCCACCCTGATTTATAGCTCAATGTTCCCCTTTCCTGGTAGCATACTACCCCAAATGTTGGCATTTCCCCCCTCCACCCTCCCGCAGAGTAGAGGAAGGAGACAGGGATGGGGAGCTCAGGAAAGGAGCCTGTGAGCTCCTCGCCCCTCAATGTGCCCCCCACAAGCTGTGAAGACCGCGGGGAGGTCATCGCACTTGATGAATCTTTGATCGTTGCCGTGTTTCGGGTGCAGCCGGGGCTGGACAAGGAGAGCTGTGCCTGCCCCCCCCTCCCCACCCCACCAGCCCTCCTCTGCTGCTGCTGCGGTTTCCCTACCTGCTCCTGGGGCCCCCCAGCCCGTGGTGACAGCGTGATGCAGAAGGCAGGATGTCACCTCAAACCTCAAGAGGAGCTGCCAGCGAGGGGGAGGGTGGCC
Source organism: Jacana jacana (assembly GCA_013400555.1). Classification (NCBI taxonomy): domain Eukaryota; kingdom Metazoa; phylum Chordata; class Aves; order Charadriiformes; family Jacanidae; genus Jacana; species Jacana jacana. The sequence goes on from VZTM01031659.1 coordinate 103,023, forward strand.
GGGATGCTGGCGGGGGGGCGGGATTTGCAAGTCACCTTTTGTAAACAGGGGTGCTCCCCTCCCAACCGTCCTCTCCCGCAGCCTCTCAGCCTTCCTGGGGGCCCTGGGCTTCCTCTCAGCCTTCCTGGGGGCCCTGGGCTCCTGTGTCTCACCAGAAATGTCTTCGGGGCACCATGAGCCCCAGGGGGTATGGGGACACGGGCTGTACTGGGACCCTGCTGTGACCATGACTGAAGAAAATGCCCTGAAGACTTCAGGGGTCTTTCTTGGGGCAGTGGCATGAGGGTGTTCCCTTCTCTTGGGGTTGGCATCTGCTGTGAGGTGGATTTGGGTCTATGGTTGGGGACCCTGCGACCCCCTAGGCTCATGAGGGAAGGGACCTCTGTCCTAAGGGCTCGGGAGGTAAATCTGGGACTCTGCCTTCAGCTCTCTCTGTTTCTGGGATCCTCAAGAGATGGTTTGAATTCAATTTATTGGCCATCACCACCACAATCCTCCTCATCCATCACCCATGTAACCCTCTGACACCCTCCAAGTCCACCCGGGGCACAAGCCCCTGAAAGCTGGAAAGCCTGGGACCCCCGACCACACTGGGCTCTGCAACCCTGGACGTGGGGCTGGGACACAGCAAGGAGGGGACCGCGCATCATTCCTAAAGCATCCTGCACTGCCCAGAGCCTCCAGCAGCACCCACTGGTCCTACTGGGGCTCAGGATGGCATCAAGAGGGGGAGACCCGGGTGTGACAGTGGCCACCGCGGCTCCACAGTGCTGATGCTGCTCGGTGGAGGTGTCACACGGTGCATGTGCAGGCACCCACGAGGTGTCCCCCCTCCCCAGGGATGGGACATCAGGGACTATGAGCCTCCCCTGGGAAAAGGCAGTGGTTTCCCTGCTACCTCATGGCAAGAGGGTGAGAATGGGGAGTGGGGGGCAAAATAGAGGCAATTCTCCCCCTGTGCCCCCTCCTTGTCCCCCCCCCTGCCCCGGCTCTGGGTTCTACCGGGGAGATGAAGGTTTCCGGCCTCGCAGGTGTGCTGTGGGGCTGAGCGTGGTGGCGGTGGGGGACGGGGGCTGTGGTGACGGGGGGGGGGGTGAGGTGGGCTGCAGTAGTGGGGGGGCTGTGGGGGAACGCTGGGTTGTATCTCCTGGCTGCGAGGTACCAGCGTGGGTATGGGTGCCCTACCCTTGGCTGCACTGAGGATGAGGATGGTCATATTGGGGATGGCACATTCCACCTGCCCCATGTATCCTGCTAGCCCTGAACCCCCCAGGGAAACCTTCCCTCCGGGAGAGCCAAGGGATGTCCTGGGATGGGGACAAGCTCAGCTCTGGTTCCCTGGGCCCACAGATGGCAAGTGTAGCTTCGACCTCTGGCCACCAGCCGTCCGGCCACCCTTGCCACTGTGGCGTGGGACAGGAGGGGCCATGGGAGGGGGCTTCTGAGCCCACAAGCAAGAACTTTTGTGGCTTTGAAAAATAAAAATGCTCTGCGTCTCCAGGGAGCAGCTGCTCCTGTTTGCCTCCCTCCTTTCTCGCCTTTTTATCCTCTTTTGAATTTTTTTTTNAGCCTGGTGGCCCCGCAGCCTTTTGCCTTGACATTTGAAAAATGCCAGGCTGAGCTGGGAGACGGCAGCTGCAGGGTGGCACCTGGCCAACTATTTCATTTTGGGTGGGTTTTGGTTTGTTTTCCACAGCGGATGCTGCTGGCGGGAATGAAGGGGGAAGGCTGCGCCCCAGCTCTCGCCCTCTGGGTTTGGGGGCTGTGGTGGGGGGCTACCAGGAGGGATGTGGGCAGCTCGATGGTGGGGTTAGAGCTGGCAGATGGGTGCTGACCCCCGTGCCCAAGGACTGGTGGCCTNCGCTAAGATGGAGCTTGTTCCCTCCCATTCACCATAGCCAGCTCCCTCCGCCTCCCCCAGCGACCACCTCCACCTCGGGATGACAATGACAGCTGCAGGGGTTGCGGGCGTCCCTTCCCCCTCTTCTGCACCCCTTCCCGTCCCCCCCCTTGTCCCNGGGGGCTGTGGTGGGGGGCTACCAGGAGGGATGTGGGCAGCTCGATGGTGGGGTTAGAGCTGGCAGATGGGTGCTGACCCCCGTGCCCAAGGACTGGTGGCCTTTTGGCTGGTGCATTGGTTGCATGGCTCAGTGGTCCAGTTCCTCCCAACCCTGTACACACATGTCACCCCCAGTTTGGGGTCCCCACCATCCTGGTGTCCCAGTGTGCCCCCAGTCTCAGCCTTGGTTGTGTCCTGGCCCCTGGCACAGAGTGGGAAGAGAGGGATGGACAAAGTGCTCCCCTGGGAGCTTGGCTGGGAGTGGGGGATCCTGATGGGTTTGGTCACAGGATCCCTGCAGTGATCCAGCCCCAGGTACCATTGGGGGAGCCCCACCACAGGGCACACTGGGGGGAAGAGTCACCCCCTGGCTTGGGTGTCCCTGATCCCTCTTTGGCCCCTGGGGGGACAGAGAGCTGGCCTGGCCCTGGCTCAGGTCTCCGTGCCAGTGGGCACCACAGGGGATGGCACCGATGTGCTGCCAGTTGTTTGGGGGGGCTGTGGGGGGACGTGGCGCAGAGGGAGGGGAAAGACAGAGGCTGGTTTTGCCCCCCCATTGCTGGTACCTGAGTCCCCTTGTTGCCACCTTGCCTTGGTGATGGGCAACTCTAGCCAGGCCAGTGCAAAGGAGAGGGACGCTGTGCCCTGTGCCCTCCCCAGTGCGGGGCAGGGGCCTGCAGCAAGGACAGCACTTTGATACTCATATTTTATATTCATGTAAGCAACATAAATCCGCCTGGCTGCTCTTTCCCTGACAATAGAATTCATTATGATGGAAATATCCTCCAGAGGACTGCAGCTTAATTACCTCCTGATTTGCATTTTTGCATATTAATGACTGCAGAGCTGCTAATTTTGCTGCATTATTTTAAAGGCAAAGCAACCCCTCTCCCCTCTTCTCTCGCCTGCCATTTTCTTCTCCCCTGATTTTCCCCCCTCGAGGGTCGGAGGCGGCACAGCCCCGGGCTCAGTGGGTGTCTTTTCCGTTGTGACCCCGCCAGGATGGCCTGGCTCTGTCCCAGTGCCACCCTCAGAGATGTCAGGCCTTCCTCATTAGCACAGTAGCACTGTCAGCCTCGTGGGCCACCCAGCACCGCGGGATGTCCCTTGCATGGGGTGCCTTTGCGGGGGTGTCCCGGGCATGTGCCCGGCTCCTTGGCGAGCGTTGGGGCCAGCGTGGTCGCCTGCGTCCTCCGCGCTCCCAACTATTGTTCTGGTGGCGGCTTTTTGGGCAGCGGTGTCACCGCCTGTTACTTCCACTCCACAGCTCCAACCACAACAGGCTGGGGAGGCACAGGGAGCGTTTCCTTCCCCTCGCTCCCCCCTGGCCTCCATTCCCCAGCAGCCCCAGACATCTCCACTCCCCCCGGCACCCTGGGACAGGGCACCCACCTGGGGCATGGAGGTGCCACCTCCCAAAATAACTGATGGGAAGAGGAAGGATCCTCCATCCAGAGAGGATGGGTGTGTGTGGGAGGGGTGATGATGAGACCTCTCTTGCCTCTCTGTGGGTGCTGTGGGCGGTGGGATGCTCTGCAGCCCTAGGGTGCCCTGGAACCCTGGCACTGCCTGGCTGCCACCTGCGTTGGGGGCAAAGCCCACTCTGTGTGTCACTGTCCTGGGGTGGTGCTTAGGACTTGGATCCCAGCTTCCTGGACCCCAGCTGCCAGGATCCAGCCAAACCCCACTGCCCGGTCCCCAGATGTGCCCTGACTCTGGGGACGGAGTTGGTCTCTGCTCCCTTTCCACTTCTCATCCCACGTCAGAGGGGCAAAGGCAGAACTTTATTTTCTGCTTTATTGGTTGGGGGCTAACTGTCCCCAGCCAAAGCCTGTCGTGTGGCCACATGTCCGAGAGCAGGCTGGCCCAGGTGCCACCAACCCGGGGCTGCCCAGTGTGACTCAGCCCGCCAGGTGCCACCAAGGACAGGGCACAGGGAGAGCCCGGGCGTGTCACACGTCTGCGGGACTCTGAGCATCATCCCGTCGGGCAGAGGGGTGGGCAGGGCAGAGGGGGACAATGTCGGGACGGGGACGGGGACAGGGTCGGGTCGGGGCTGGGGCGGCGGC
>VZTM01031659.1:108215-125140 GCA_013400555.1 Jacana jacana
GCCCCCCACCTCCCAATACCTCCCAGCCGTTTTCCCGCTCCCCATCAGCTCCCACCACAGGCCAGCATGCCCAGGTTCCTACTGTGCCACTCAACCATCCATCTGTGCCTCAGTTTCCCCAGGGAACATGCTACACCAATCCTCACCGGTGACTTCTGGCACCCCCTGCCACCCCATGTCCTGCTCCCCTTGGAGGGCACCTGTCTCTTGGGGTGTCACCTGGGCTGGGAATTTAACCCTTGCTCTTCCCAAGACAGGAGTATCCCACTAACGCACCAGCCTTGACACGCTGACCTGCCCTGGCACCCCCCCCTGCATCCCAGAGCCCCCCATCCTTCCTTAGGGACCACTGGTGTCACCGTGGCAACCAGTGATGGTCAGCAGCCGGTGACCTGGGCGCCCTGGAGGGAGCCCTGGCCCTGGCCGGGGTCACTGGGGTCAATCAATCTCATTGCTATGCACAGTTACCGGTGCTGGTAACGAGTGCCAAGACTGGCAAACCATGGGAAAGGGAGAGAAAAAGGGACAAAATGGGGAGAAAAATCATATAAAAGCGCCTCAAAGCATTTTGTTTCAAAAGCCTGGCCCAGTTCCCTCCCAGTCACACTCCAGTCCCCTCCCAGGCCCTGCCCCATTAGGGGACCCCCGAGGTGTGTCCATCCAGAGCTCTGCAGGGGCCTCAGGGCTCTTGGGGCCAGGCAGGGCCATTCCTGGGGAAGTGTCCCTGGTCAGGGTGGGGGTCTGGGTGCCGACGGTCAGGCTGAGGTGTTGGGGACAGCCGTGCTGCCCAGTACAGCAGTGTTGGGGGGCTGCCGCTTCCCAAAACCCCCAGCTCATGCGGGTGAGCCCACTCCCCCCGGCGTTACCGCATCCTGCCAGAGCGTTGGCAGGCGGCTGCGGGAAGGGGCAGGGCAGGGGGAGGCTTTGCTGCATCCCACCAACCTCCTCCTACACCATCCACCAGGGGGAGGGGGATAGGCAGCCGTGTGTCCCCCAGCAATGGGGAAAACATCCTGGGGGGGGCTTGAGGAAGAGGCAAACTGTTGGCAAACTGTTGGCAGCCTTCCTCCACCCCTGTGTCTCCAAGCCTTCCTCAACCTCCTGCCGTCCCTGTCAAGCCCTGGGCCGGGAGCCGCAGCTGCAGGGCCTCCTGGTCTGGCTGAGGACCAGCAGACTCATCTCCCCAGTGGGATCGCTGCCCAACACCTCCTGCCCCCCTGCTCTGCAGAGCTCGACTGGGCTCAATCAGCCACTGCCAGCCAGTCCCAGCTCTGGGGGATGTGCTGGGATGAGTCTGGGCAGTAGGGGATGGGCTGGGGGGCAGAAATCTTCCCCAAAATGGTGTTCTGCTCCTCGGGAGCTCCCCAGACTGTCAGAGAGGATGGGCAAGTTCCTGGAGTCTGTCTGGGAGGGCAGGGGGGGAACCCCGACTTCTTGTGCCACCTCCCATCTGGAGATGCTCTGCGGCACAGGGGTGTAGCCACCCCACGACAAGGTCTCGTCTGAAAAAGCCACCAGCTCCCAGCAGATGCTGCTCAGGGTGGCCAGGCCCCCTGCATTGCCACCTCCTGCCCCCCCCAAACCGAACTCCCAAGGGACATCCCAGGGCTTTTGGGGGGGCGCTATAGCTTTGAGGAGGGGGCAGTGGTCATCCCTGGAGCTCTGCCACTTCCCACCATGACCCCCCCTCACTCTCCCCTGCTCCGGTCTGGGGCTGGAGCCTGCGGAGGACAGACACGGCGTCTCCAGCGCACAACCACACTCACCTCCGAGAGGGGGGCTGCTGGGAAAAGGCCCCCCCCCTGCCGCTGCTGCCGGGTATTGGGTTGACAGCACTTTCTCAGGGCCTTCCCGGTTCCTCTGTGCCCTCCCCAGGGATCCAGCAGGTCCAAGCCATTGGGGGTCCCATGTCCCAGACGTGGTGACATCCCAGTCACTCTATGCTCCTGGGGACCCCTCCATCCCTCGGCCAAGGCATGATGGGCCAGGTGGGTGCCAGTGGTTGCTTCCCCCCCCGCCCCCATCCTGCCTTAACAATGCACCAAGTGTCCATATTGGCTCCAGCCCCAAAGGGGCACACACCCCCACTGGGGACCAGCGGTGCCAGGATGCTCCTGTGCCTGCTCCCCCCCACCTCCAGCATCCTGCCTGGAGCCACGCGTGAATGGCAAGGGAGGCAGATTGTAGCTGACGGCTGGAAGATGGATTTATTGCAATGATGCAAAAATTAGTTTATAGAATATATATAAATAAAGATTTCCTTCCTTGATGGGCAAACTCAGCACAGCAGCAGCTCTTCTGGCAGGATTTATTAATCACCCCAGTGCTGCCTGTGCGGCGGCAACTACTTCCCTGGGCACATGGGGCTAGCAGTGCCCCAAAAGGGAGTAAAAACCCCTCGATTTCAGCTCTGTCCTGAACGCGTTTGCTGCGGTGAACAGGCCTGGCCATGAGTGAGGACAGAGCCCTGAGACTGGCTGGAGGAGGGACATCGTGCTATTAAATGTGGGGAAACTGAGGCACGGCTGTAGTGTGACCTGTCTGAAGCCAAAGGGAACCAGAGGGAGGATCGGGAGGCTGTGCTGGAGGTAGTGTAAAAGGGGGTTGTGCTTTCTCTTAGATTTGGGAGGAGGAGGCGGGTGTCCTGCTGGGGACGCCCCTCCTCCCCAAGGGGACACGCGGCCTCTCAGTCCCTCCGCTTTGTTGGAAAAGGGGGAAACACCTCCAGAATGGCCGCACCACCACTCCACAACTGGAGCACTATCACCCCGTCCCACATGGGAGCAGGGCACAGCGGGGCTGCGGTGGGCCAGGGGGTGGCAGCGGGGGCCACCGGGTCCCTTGGCTGCCCCGTGGGGCGCCGGGCGCGGGCGGCGGGGGGGCAGGCTGCTGCTCTCTGTGTCTCCTTGTTGGGCGGTCGATCCCCAGACAGACTCCTCGCCTTGCTGCGTGTGCTCTTTCGAGCCCATTGATTTCCCTGAGTAAGTGAGTTTGTATGGATCATGCAGCATGCGGGCCAGGCTGCCCAGCGGTGCAGCAGCCGGCGGGGGGGAGGGCGTGCGAGGGAGGGGGGAGAAGCTGGGGAGAGAGCAGAACCGATCAATATGGACAGTGTGAAGTGAATTAATGGAAGACGTAGAGGCTGGCTGACAGCGCTACCGAGGCCGGGCTGCCCTTCGGGGGCTGCTTGAAGGCAGCTGGCTGTGCTGCGAGGGGGTCCCAGGGGACCCTGGCTCCAATCCTGCCCAGGGGACACCGTCAGGGACCTTGTGGCTCCAGAGCTTCTCCCGAACCAGAGATTTGGGATGCTCTGGTTCCTGAGACGGCCCCGGTGCGCCCCAGCCCGTGCCCGGGGCACCGCAGGGTGCCCAGCTCTGCAAGAGCATCTGCAGCCGCTTCCCCTGGAGCCAGGTATCCTGGGTTTAAAACCGAGATACTTTCTAGTGGCAAACAAAATGCTCTCAGGGAGGTTCTTTGGGCAGAATATTCACTATAGATTTGGTGGGGTGCATTGAAAATAAAAGAAGGAGAGACACACCACCCCCCAACCCCCCCAGCTTTCAATTGAGTTCTACTTTTTCTTTTAGGAAGGCAACCCATACCCAGAGAACCCAGGTGTAACCAGGACCCTGCCTGCAGCCAACCTGGAACAGGCACCAAGGTTTCTGACATCTCGTTTGTCTTCTCAGGGCTTTGGGTGTTGAGCTTGAAAAAATGGCAATCCTCAAAAATCCCCCCCCCCAAAGCTCTTCCCCCAGCACCAAGGGGTCAGCAGCAGCCACTGGCACCAGCATTTCTTTTTCCTGGGTGGGCAACTCCTGTTACTGGTAATGGAAGTTAAACAGAACCACCTGCTAAGTGCATGGTGAGTGCAGAAATCTCCCAAACTCCACCCAAAATGAGACAATATGCAGCTCCCACCACTTGCTGTGGCTCGTTAGGGTTTTAGACGGCAGTTTCTCATGCTCTTTTTAGCACGTCTCTGCTGGGATGGAGACAGACAGGGGAAACCTCGGCTGGTGAGTTAGGTTTCGGTGTTAGCACACTTAGGGAATGGAAGAGACCCCACCAGTGCTGACGCGGGAAGGGTTCTCTGCCTCATTTTACTCAGGCTGCACAGTGAGGGGCTTGGGAGGCACCACAGCCACCCAAGAAAGTGTCTCAAGGTTCTTTTCCCCTTTTATACTGGGAGCAAAGTGGGTAGATTGGGTTTGGGCGAGCATCAGCAGGTCCCATTTGCAAACCTGCTCCAGCTGGGACTGTGGGTGCTCAAGGAAGAGGATGGTGCTTTGAGGGCTTGGCATTGGGTCTGGTAATTTGGGATGCAGGGTGGGATTTGTGTGGGATGCCATCATGTCTGAGGTTGCTCTCAGGAGGTTTTCCCAACAGAAGGAGGGGATTAAAGCCAGTGGAGGCTATGGGAAGGTAGTTCCCATTTCTGGAGCTTTTAGAGCTTTCTTCTCTGTGGGGTCCTTGAAGCAGGAAGAAAAGCCACCACCGGGGATGCTTTGGGAGCCAGGCTGGGAATGTGTCCTGGGGGTCCTGGGTGCTTTGGAGGGGCAACTCCCCAGGGCTTTGCCAAAGGAGAGCGTGCTGGGGTCCCCCATGCCTGTCCCCCAGCCCAGGGTGATGGGTGCGAGGAGCTGCTGGGCAGAGGTTGGAGGGGCTTCGGGTGCTGCCTGGTTCTCATTGCAGCCCAGGCACTGTCAGCTCCCAGGAGCTGGAGGGATGGAAAATCCTGGTGAGCTGATGGGTTGATGCATTTTGCACGTGTGCAGGTAGGGAGGCCACCCCGGGAGATGCTGTGGTCATCTTGAGGAGGGGAAAGCTGTGGTGATGGTGGAGCTGTGAAGCAGGGAAGATGCTGACAAGGGGCCAAGGCGGAGCCATGCCCTGGAGATGGGCACCCATGTGTCCATCACTAGCTACACAACAGGGACATGGCACAAGGGCGATGAGATGTGTGAAGAAGGGTGTCACCACCAGCCCGACGTCATATCCTGGCAAGCAATGCTTGGCATACAAGACCTGAGGGCAAGTGCCTCCCCTGGGCCCAGCACCACAAGGCAGATGGACCTGGGGAGGGGGAGAAGAGGTGTGCTGGCCCTTTAAGAGAATAATTTCGGAGCTGGCCTACTGAGTTATTGATTGGCGCTATGGTAACGTATATTAGATTATGTATGGCTGGAAATGTGTTGTGGACTGGGAGGCTTGTTTGGGAAGCCAGCACTCCTTCTTGTAAACCAGCTCCCCGCAGAGGGTTTGGGATGTGAAGGGTCTGCAGCACGTCAGCTCCACCAGAGCTGAGGACGGGCAGCGCTTGACGCATGTGTGAGAGTGTGGTATCCGGTGCTCTGGGACGTGGCTGGGGGCATCTTTGGGCCAAAGGCAGGGATGGTGAAGGGTTTATATTCCAAATGGCAGTATCATATGGATGGGAATACCTGTGGAATTGGTCAAAAGTGGGAAATCCAAACAGCCTCTCTGCTGTCTTCCAAACCAGCCACCGGCTTCTCCCATACCCTGGTGCCCTTGGGAACGGTGAAACACCCAAGGAAAGACCCAGCCTCATTGAAAAGGTCTTGGTGAAACCTCTGGGTTCCTCCCAGCATCTCTGTCCTTTCTGCCAGGGCTTTGGCTTATTGGCATGAACTGGCCAAACACAATTTTTTTCCCATTGCCATGGCACAAGGAGGGTAGGGCAGCCTCCCTTGCCAGCCAACTGTGGTTTGCAATCCAGGTCGCTTGGCAAGTCTGAGCGCTGCAGCTCTGTGTCTTGGGCATGCTCTTCAGTTCAGTCCTTCCAGGCCCACCCATGACTTTGGGCAGACTCCTGTGAACAAGATCATGGAATCACAGACTGGTTTGGGTGGGAAGGGACCTGAAAGCCCCCACAGTGCCACCCCCTTCCCTGGGCAGGGATACCTTCCACCACACCAGGTTGCTCCAAGTTCCTTCCAACCTGGCCTTGAACCCCTCCAGGGATGGGGCAGCCACAGCTTCTTGGGGCAACCTGGGCCAGGCTCTCACCACCCTCACAGCCAACAAGTTCTTCCCCACATCTCAGCTGCATCTCCCCTCTTTCAGGTTAAAACTATTCCCCCTTGTCCTATGGCTCCCCTCCCTGATCAAGAGTCCCTCCTCAGCTTTCCTGGAACTCCTTTAGGGACTGGAAGGGGCTCCAAGGTCTCCCTGAAGCCTTCTCTGATGATGAGATGAGGAGCTCTGGGTTGACTCGCCCTCTCCCCTGAGGGTGCCGGGAGGGAGAGGCACCCATCTGGGGCAGAGAAAGCTCTCAAATCCCAGCAAAATCCTGGTGTGCTGCTTCCTTTACTGGTGAGTTGTTAGGACAGGACATGGCTCATCCTGTTCCTGCCGGATGGTCCTTTCCAGAAGGAGACCCCGGAGCTGTGCAGACCCCGATGCATGGTGGGGCCGGGAGATGAAGGCACCGTATCGATCCCAGCCCTTTTGCCATCACCTCTCGGTGCTGACCGCGGGGCAGCTTGGGGAGGCAACAGACCGTGCTGCCGTGCTTAGAGCACGGTCGGGGGTATTGTGCCGGCGTAATTGGGCTTAGAAAATGAGAGGCTTTGCAATCGTTTAAAAGCAGGGAGGGAGGGGAAGGTGATGGGGAGAAGCAGCTGCCGGAGGAGCTGAGGGTCAGCCCAGGGGAGGGTCACGGAGCTGCCATGTGGGGGGTGGGATGTACTTTGAGGTGTCCCCGAAAGCTTGGGTAGGAACTGTGGCTGCTCCCCTCCTCTTCCATCCCCCAGTGTCCTGAAGCTGCCCCTTTGCCCCATGGCCACCCCACTTCCCAGTGCTGCCAAACCTGGGGGGAGCAGTAGCTTCATGAGGGGCTCTGCCAGTGTGGGAGTCCCCAGCCATCCCGGCCACGGTTCTGTGGTTGGGTCAGCAAACCCAGGCAGGGACAGGCTGGCGCTGGGGACAAGGAGCAAAGGAGGGACATGACCCTCGGGGCAGGAGGTGGTGCCTGTTTGTGGTGGTGGGAGACAGGCTAGAGAAGGGACAAGGGAATTTGGGGTGCAAAACAAGGCTATTTCTCACACCTTGCAGGGCTGCCCTGTGCATCTGGCATCAGTGCTTACAGCCGGCGATTCGGCAGTGAGACGGGGATCTTGAGGTCCAGCTTCTACCAGGTATTGAGATGTTTCACCCCAGACAATTACCAGCAGCTGCTCCAGTGCTAGATACACCATCTTCTCCTCCCTCAGCCTCCTTTTCTTTTTTTTTTTCCCTTCTTCTTCCCAGTGTAACATAAAATCCTATTGATCACGCAGCCAGATGCTCCAAGCACGTGTGTAACAGGGGGGGACACGACAGATTCAGGAATCAGGGCTACCCAAAATGCCAGTGGCTGAAGTGTTTGTGTTGCCTCCACCCTGGGTGCCTGAGGGCATCTCCTAGCAGGATGGGCAGGGATGGGGTCAAAGGCCTGGGTCAGACCCATAGAGCCTGGAGTGTTGTCTCTTCAACAGTGGGGCTGGCCAAGGAGCTGCCCATCTTCAGGCTCCGGGAGGGTGCTGGGGTCATGGAGCTGAGCTGCTTTGGGAGCTGAAGTTGCTTGGAAAGGGGTTGCCTAGGGCCAAGCTGGGGTTTGGTTTTTTTAAAACTTCAGGTCCTGGATTTTGGAAGATTAAGTGTATTTCTGGCTTTTCCACACGCTGGCAATTACCCAAGAAGTTGCTGGAGGTGGTGGAACCCCCAGAGAAGCCCCTCTATGGGTTTATGAGCTTAGAGAGCTGGGAGGGGGCCTGGGTTCCATATCCCTCATGGAGCTGGAGTGTAGGAACCCCCCAGTTCCCTGCTCCTGCCCCTGCTCCTCACGGGGCTGGTGGCTCTGGGTGAGCCTGAAGTCCAAAGGCTGGTGCAGAGCGGTGATCCCTGCTTGTTGCCTGTAGTTTTTTTCCTTTTCTTTTTTTCCTCTTTTCTTTTTTCTTGTATTAACTCTTGTTCCTGCATCCTGGCCAGCTCCAAGGACTGGAAGAGAATGAAAATAAAATAGGAAGTGTAACACAATGAGAAAAACCATCCCTGTTTCCCTTGAATAAGCGTCTGTGAGTGCACATGGACGCTCTGCCCCAATTCCCCACAAATCCTAGGAAATGCTGCGTGGTTTGGATCGTGGGGTTTCGGTTTTGTTTATACTTTTTCCCCTCCCAGCTGGTTTGAACTGGTGCAAGGAAAGGTGCACACTGCCAGAGTGAGGAGTGTGCCTGGCACTGCCAGATCTCCTTGGTGGGTATAGGTGTTACTTGGGCTGGGGGAGAGAAAGGGATGGTGCCGGGGTGCTGGATGGAGGAAGGCGATAGCGCTTGGTTCCCTAGCACATCTCCAATATGCAGCTTGGAGCACTTGCCAATCAATTAAGCCAACGCACTCGGACTCCTTCAGATCTATTTAAAGAGTCTGGCTGCCTGGCCCTGAAAGGGAGAAGCTGCTAATAACCCCTTCCCTCTCCATCTCCTGGGAGCTACTAGCCCAGCAGGAGGGGAAGCATCCCCACCAGAGTCTGCTTCCCTTCCCTCTGCTGTGGGGACATGCCAGCCTTTCCCTGATTCACAGACTGGTTTGGGTGGGAAGGGACTTGACAGCCCCCACAGTGCCACCCCCTGCCCTGGGCAGGGACACCTCCCACTGCACCAGGTGGCTCCAAGCCCCCTCCAACCTGGCCTTGAGCCCCTCCAGGGATGGGGCAGCCACAGCTTCTTGGGGCAGCCTGGGCCAGGCTCTCACCACCCTCATGGCAAAGAACTTCTTCCCCACATCTCAGCTCCATCTCCCCTCTTTCAGGGTCAACCCCTTCCCCCTTGTCCTATGGCTCCCTTCCCTAATCCAGAGTCCCTCCCCAGCTTTCCTGGAGTCCCTGGAGGGACTGGAAGGGGCTCCAAGGTCTCCCTGAAGCCTTTTCTTCTCCAGGCTGAACACCCCAACTCTCTCAGCCTGTCCTCTCAGCAGAGGGGCTCCAGCCCTCAGCATCTCCAGAGCCTCCTCTGTCCCTGCTCCAACTGCTCAGTGTCCTTCTGCTGTTGGTGCCCCCAGAGCTGGAGGTAGCACAGGGGGAGAGGAGGGGTGTCCCCAGACTGGAGCAGAGGGGCAGAATCCCCCCCTTGCCCTGCTGGCCATGCTGCTGGGGATGCAGCCNTAGCAGGATGGGCAGGGATGGGGTCAAAGGCCTGGGTCAGACCCATAGAGCCTGGAGTGTTGTCTCTTCAACAGTGGGGCTGGCCAAGGAGCTGCCCATCTTCAGGCTCCGGGAGGGTGCTGGGGTCATGGAGCTGAGCTGCTTTGGGAGCTGAAGTTGCTTGGAAAGGGGTTGCCTAGGGCCAAGCTGGGGTTTGGTTTTTTTAAAACTTCAGGTCCTGGATTTTGGAAGATTAAGTGTATTTCTGGCTTTTCCACACGCTGGCAATTACCCAAGAAGTTGCTGGAGGTGGTGGAACCCCCAGAGAAGCCCCTCTATGGGTTTATGAGCTTAGAGAGCTGGGAGGGGGCCTGGGTTCCATATCCCTCATGGAGCTGGAGTGTAGGAACCCCCCAGTTCCCTGCTCCTGCCCCTGCTCCTCACGGGGCTGGTGGCTCTGGGTGAGCCTGAAGTCCAAAGGCTGGTGCAGAGCGGTGATCCCTGCTTGTTGCCTGTAGTTTTTTTCCTTTTCTTTTTTTCCTCTTTTCTTTTTTCTTGTATTAACTCTTGTTCCTGCATCCTGGCCAGCTCCAAGGACTGGAAGAGAATGAAAATAAAATAGGAAGTGTAACACAATGAGAAAAACCATCCCTGTTTCCCTTGAATAAGCGTCTGTGAGTGCACATGGACGCTCTGCCCCAATTCCCCACAAATCCTAGGAAATGCTGCGTGGTTTGGATCGTGGGGTTTCGGTTTTGTTTATACTTTTTCCCCTCCCAGCTGGTTTGAACTGGTGCAAGGAAAGGTGCACACTGCCAGAGTGAGGAGTGTGCCTGGCACTGCCAGATCTCCTTGGTGGGTATAGGTGTTACTTGGGCTGGGGGAGAGAAAGGGATGGTGCCGGGGTGCTGGATGGAGGAAGGCGATAGCGCTTGGTTCCCTAGCACATCTCCAATATGCAGCTTGGAGCACTTGCCAATCAATTAAGCCAACGCACTCGGACTCCTTCAGATCTATTTAAAGAGTCTGGCTGCCTGGCCCTGAAAGGGAGAAGCTGCTAATAACCCCTTCCCTCTCCATCTCCTGGGAGCTACTAGCCCAGCAGGAGGGGAAGCATCCCCACCAGAGTCTGCTTCCCTTCCCTCTGCTGTGGGGACATGCCAGCCTTTCCCTGATTCACAGACTGGTTTGGGTGGGAAGGGACTTGACAGCCCCCACAGTGCCACCCCCTGCCCTGGGCAGGGACACCTCCCACTGCACCAGGTGGCTCCAAGCCCCCTCCAACCTGGCCTTGAGCCCCTCCAGGGATGGGGCAGCCACAGCTTCTTGGGGCAGCCTGGGCCAGGCTCTCACCACCCTCATGGCAAAGAACTTCTTCCCCACATCTCAGCTCCATCTCCCCTCTTTCAGGGTCAACCCCTTCCCCCTTGTCCTATGGCTCCCTTCCCTAATCCAGAGTCCCTCCCCAGCTTTCCTGGAGTCCCTGGAGGGACTGGAAGGGGCTCCAAGGTCTCCCTGAAGCCTTTTCTTCTCCAGGCTGAACACCCCAACTCTCTCAGCCTGTCCTCTCAGCAGAGGGGCTCCAGCCCTCAGCATCTCCAGAGCCTCCTCTGTCCCTGCTCCAACTGCTCAGTGTCCTTCTGCTGTTGGTGCCCCCAGAGCTGGAGGTAGCACAGGGGGAGAGGAGGGGTGTCCCCAGACTGGAGCAGAGGGGCAGAATCCCCCCCTTGCCCTGCTGGCCATGCTGCTGGGGATGCAGCCCAGGGTGTGGGTATATCCCCAAGGGTGCAGCCCTGTTCAGTCCTTCTTGGGCCACTGACAACCACCACATCGTCTTTTACCTCCAGTCCCTGAACTGGGACAAGAGAGTGTCCCTTCTCAGATGCTCCGTGGGTGTGGAGGGAATATGGAGGATTGGTCCAGCCCAGATGCCACAGGTTAATCCTGCCTGAGAGCATTCTGAAAGAGAGAAGAGCCTGGGGGCTGCAGACACAGCTGCCACTGGCTGTGGGTGCAATGAATACAGGTGTCTCAGGGATGGCGGTGGTGTGGGGCAGCTCTGGACCTGGCCCTGCCTGGGCAGGAGCTGCAAGCAGATGAGGAGGGTCTGAAACCAGCTAGATTCAGGGATTTCTGGAGAAACTGCATTTTGTTTTTATTTTTCTGTTGCCTTGTGAGGAGCTGGTGGCTCCAGCCCCAGTGGGGCGTTAGGGAAAACAAATGGGCAAGAGTGAAGTGGGAGAAGCCTTGCTCGGGCTGCATTTGTCAAGATCCGTATTGGTGTGTGGCCATCCCTCATCAGCCCGTTGGACCTGGTAACAGAAACAGGGGAACACCAGCAGGGGGGAAAGGGGGTGAGGAAGAGGAGGGGGGAAGGAGAAGTAAGGGTTGCTCAGGGGCTTCCCCTGTGGCACCAGTACAGGGCTGAGCTGCCTGCAGCTCATGGGAGTAGAGGTGCATCCTGAGGGGTTGCAAGGGCACCCCCTTCCCCACTCATTAAATGTCTCTGTGCCACCTCCATGCCACATCCCAAAGGGCCACTAGGACAGGAGGACCAACATGGGCCCTGGCCGGGACCTCCTGGACTATCAGGGTTTGAGCTGAGACCATTTCTGCAGTGATGATACACAGGATGCAGCCCCTGGGAAGGAGGCACCCCCTGCCTCTGCCCCAGCACACGCAGTGTGTGGCACTGGGACTGGGGATGCAGCTGGGGAACCCCCAGCAGGTGCCAGGACAGGGGGGAGGTGGCTGTCCTCCCATCTCCCTGTGGCAATGCGCGGAGCGGTGCCAGGGCTGCCACCTGGCTGACACTGGTGGCATAAATGGGAATGGAGCAGGAGGAGGGAGGTGAAGGGGGGGTGCAGGGGTGCCACCTCAGTGTTTGAATTGTTTTTCAGCCCAGGGGTGGTTGGAGAGAAGGAGGCAGGGTGATGCCTATCAAGCATCCAACCTGCCACAGGAGCAGAGTGCTCTGTCCTGGGGGTCTTTTCTTTCTTTCTTCTTTCTCACTTCTCCACCCCAGGGGTACAAATGGCCATTGGAGCCAGATACTGGGAGGGCTGGAGCCCCTCTGCTGGGAGGACAGGTTGAGAGAGTTGGGGTGTTCAGCCTGGAGAAGAGAAGGCTCCAGGGAGACTTTGGAGCCCCTTCCAGTCTCTCCAGGGCCTCCAGGAAAGCTGGGGAGGGACTCTGGATGGGGGAGGTGAGCCATAGGACAAAGGGGAAGGGTCTGACCCTGAAAGAGAAAAGATGGAGATGGAGAGGTTATGTGGAGATCTTTGGTGAGAGCCTGGCCCAGGTTGCCCCAAGAAGCTGTGGCTGCCCCATCCCTGGAGGGGTTCAAGGCCAGGTTGGAGGGGGCTTGGAGCCACCTGGTGCAGTGGGAGGTGTCCCTGCCCAGGGCAGGGGGTGGCACTGTGGGGGCTTTCAGGTCCTTTCCCACCCAAACCAGTCCGTGGTTCTCCCATCATGCTGTGGTTTGGGAACAAATGCAGCCAGGGGGACAAGAGTGAAAGGGAGGCACTAACTCCTTCTTTGGCTTCAAATGCTCCATTTTGGCCTTGAAGCAGAGGTGTCCTGGGGTGACCCATGGCCACATGGGTTCAATGTCCTCAGGGGGAGGAAGAGACCCATCAGCCTTTGGGTTGCCCTGTCCCCTCATTGCACTCCTTAGCGCCACGCTCCAGCTCTCCTCTCCTGATCCCCTCATTAGCTGCAACATGGAAAGTGTTTTGAAACCTTTGCAGAGGGGTCTCTCCCCCTCCCACACCCCCCCAGCCTCAGCCACTTTTCCCGTCACGCTCATTAGAGCCCTGAGTATCAATCAGGCGGAGATGAAAGCCAGCTGGGGATACATTACAACACCTTGGAAAGGGATGAAAGGGCCTCTTTAGTCCTAACAAACCTCTCAAAGCTGAAATGCATATGGACACGAGCCTCGCACACGCTGCCTTTCATCTCAATTTTCACCTTTTGGGCTCCTTGGCTCTTTGCCCCCCGCAGCAATGGGACGTGGACATCCCAGAGACACCCCATGCGTGACCGATGCAGTGGCCTCGGGTCCCCAGGATGGGTGGCACAAGGGGCTGGAAAGATTTAAGAGGTTTGATGGGGTTTGCTTTGCCCCTCTGTCCCCTCTCGTATCTGAGGATGATGCAAAATGTCACCAGCCAGAAGGAGCCTCCACGGACACCTCGGGGTGCAGCATTGGTCGTGTCCCAGCTCCAGGGATGGCTCCCACTGGGGAAGGGTGGCAGGACCAGGCCCTTGCACTGTTGTGCTGGGCAATGGGTTTTAAATTTAGAAATTGTTCAGATTTGTACTTTGAAAAAAATCCATGGGGCATTAAATATTTACAGAAAATCAGCAGCTGTGTAAATAATAGAAAAATCCAATATTCTGCGAGTGGAGCGCTTTTCAATAAATTTGAAAATTTTATGATATTGTTATTATTATTTATTGCATATTTCATTTGCCGGTGTCTCTTCACAGGCTGCGTGGATCTGGGTGTTTGACCACCTCATGCCAACCCAGCGTCCAAACATCCCCCCATGGAGCTCTGTCCCCACTGCCCGCTGAGGCCTGGCCCGCTCACCAGACTGATGGGCTGTGCCCAGGAGCAGGGTGTCAGGGTGAGGTCCCTCTGCTGTGCCCTGCCCCGACAGCAGACCCTGTCCCTTCCTGGCCCTGTGGGGGTGGCATGCAGTGGCACTGAGGGTCCTGGCAGAGCCCAGGGTGCTGCAGGAGCCCTGCGGGGGTGCGGGGCGGCAGAGGGTGATGGCGACGTAGCACCTACTCTAATGGGATCCTCTCCACAAGTAATTAAGCCTCGGCTAATGCTAACCGTAATGTGATGTATGTATGCCTTTAACTAATCATTTATTAGCCTCGTTGATGGTTTGTCAATATTAATTCATTTATTTAAACAACTCCGAGCTGTAATGAAGATGTTTGCTTTAAGGGGGGAAAAAGAGATGGAGCTGCCAGGAGATTTTTTTGTTGACTCGATGGATGTCGCCCTGCCTTGGGTGATGGGGCTGTGGCGGGATCAGGACCTGCTGCCACCCTTTGTCCCCCACCTGCAGCTCATGGAGCCGCCGTGGCGACCACTGGTGTAACAGGGGGCCACCAGTACCAGAGAGAGCTCAGGGCTTCCTGCACCACGCTGGGGAGCAGGATCAGGCCCCGCTCCCTGCCCCTGGGGCAATGGGAGCATCCCAGGGCGGGGGAGATGTGGGGCTCTGGAACATCCTGCCGTGCTGGCTCGCACTGGAGCAGCTACAGCACCAAGTGGCTCCAGCTCTGCTACCAGAACAGCTTTGTTTGGGAGAATTTCCTTCAGTTTGACCTTAAAATGTTCGAGCCATGCCACAAAGTCTGAGATCAAACCTGAACGTGCTGCCCGACCCAGAACAATCGGCTTCTGCCTGACTTTCGATTTGCAAATGATTTCGCACCAGTTTTCATTTCAAATCAAATGACTTCTATTTAATTTTTCTTGCGGAGGGGAATGGGAAATTGCCAATAAACTGGTGAAAAAAACATGTACTTTTGGTGCTTTTTGATAAGCCCAGGCTGGGTGAGATCCAAGTCCGTTATCTGCACCCTTCAGGTGCTCAAGTGGGTGGGATGCCCAAGAGGGGAGCATCCCCAGAGCGGGGCCGGGGATGAGCAGATCCCAAAATGGGGCCTTTGGCCAGACGGTGGATCAGCTGCCTTCAGCTCTCCTCGGCAGCTTCTTAATATCAGCTGGATCACAGTATTAAAGTGAACTTTCTCTTAAACAGGCTTAATTAGTGTCTTTCAGACAAACATAAATTAATCCTGGGTTGCTGTGGAGGATGCAGAGTTTCCCCTTGATCGATCACCAGCCCTGGCTCCAGATAAACTCCTCCGAAAGCCAGGTGTCGCTTTTGGCCGCCCATAACGTGTCCCCTGGGAGCTGGTGACGTCCTCGTGTCCCTGGTGGTCAGCCCTGCTATACAGGCTGTGGCACAGAGAGGTGGCTCCGGATGTCACCACAGCCATGCATGGCCATGCTTGACCATTCACCACCATGCAGGACAGTGTATGACCAAGCATAGAATCATAAAATCATAGAATGGTTAGAGTTGGAAGGTACCTTAAAGGTCATCGAGTTGCAACCCCCCTGCCCTGGGCAGGGACACCTCCCACTGAGTTGCTCAAAGCCTCCTCCAGCCTGGTCTTAAACACTCCCAGGGATGGGGCAGCCACAGCTTCTCTGGGCAACCTGTTCCAGTGTCTCACCACCCTCCCAGTAAAGAATTTCTTTCTGGTACTAGTCTAAATCTCCCCTCTTCCAATTTAAAGCTGTTACCCCTTGTCATGTCATGACCACTCACCATCATCCATAACCACACATGATCATGTACAACCCTATATTATTGTGCACACCTGTGGATGACCACACATGACCGCTCACCACCATGCATGACCATGGACAACCATGGAAGACCATGCATGACTGAATATGACCACATACGACCATGCATGGCTGAGAAATGACTGTACACCACCACAGCGACCTTTCCCCAGCTATTCCCTCAATGCCCCAGCTGCAGGGATGCCCTTGCTGGGTTGGTGCCTTGGCTGTACGTGGTCATGGATGGTTTGTCTCCCATGAACATGCTTCTTGGCCCTGACCACCCTTGCAGTGTCTAGAGCATCTTGCCATTGCAGGGTGACATATCAGTGGAGAAGGACCTTCTCCTGCATATTTTGATCCCACTCACTGCTCTCTTTGATGTCCTTCATTCTCCATAAGAAGGTCCCAAAATGGTCTTTGCCTTGTGTCCTCTCTGGGGGAAAAGAGGGGGGAAAAAAGGATGAAGATTTAGTAGGAGGTCAAAGAAACCTGGGGTTGAAAATCAGTTTTTTGGGAAGCTCCCAGGAAGGAGGAATGAAAGAAACCAGTTATTTCGGCTTGAACTGGGGGAGGCATTTGGCCAGTTCTAAAAGCAACACCCACAGCTGCTTGAGTCTTGGCCTTTGGTTGCTCCAGTGTGGAAACCTGCAGGAAGAGGAGGGGGAAAGATGCTCACTTTGCAGGGAGGGAAACTGGAGCACAGAGAATTTGATGGCCTTTTTGGGGTGCAGCACCCATCCCAGGCCCAAAGTCCTTGAGCAAGGAGCTGAGACCCGTCAAAGTCACCCAGACCAGAGCTGGATTTCCCTTTGGGATTCACCCATGCACAGAGCAGCTCCAGGGCCACGATCTGCTTTGCATCACCCAGTGAAGTGAGGAGAGGAGAGGCCGTGGGGGCTAAAGGGCTCACGGCCATGGGAGGATGTAGTGCCCATGTCCCGGTAGGATGTCAGGCGGGCAGGGAGCGAGGGACCCCATTCCAGCCACAGACGGGGATGAGGCAGGGAGCAAGCAGGAGGAAGCACGGGGCGGCTGGAGGTGGCGGGGGGGCAGAGGGGGGCTGCCCAGGCTGACACCGGGTCACGGAGCCGGGAGCGTTGCGAGGTGCCGAAGAGATCAATAGCAATTCTAATATCATACGAGTCAATTTTGACCTGTCATGGGCAGCTCGGCAGGCTGACTCCGGAGCTGCAGGACCTGATAAATGGGCTCGCGAAACCATATTTATAGCAAGAAAAAGCTCATAAAATGGAAAGAGGGGCAGAGCGTGGGGAGGGGGCTGCAGTCCGGCCGCAGCCCGGCCCCTGCGCTGGCCGCGGGAAGGGGATAAGCAGGATGCCGAGTGGCAGGTTGGGGTGGGGGCGGCTAAGGAGGGGGAGCTGCCCACCCTGG
>VZTM01031659.1:125433-142099 GCA_013400555.1 Jacana jacana
TTACTGCCCCCAGGGCAAGTGGGACCTACAGCCCCTTGTCCCTGCTCCCCTTCTCCTCCATCCCACCTCCCCTTCCCCAAGAGCAGACCCCCTCCAGCATTTCCAGGAGCTGCAGATTCCCTCCAGGCTTTGGTGTGGAAGAACATTTATGAGAAAAATTGGGGGGAGGGTGGGGAGAATAGATGGGGCGATGGGCTTGGACAAGGGGGAGGAGGGGAGGAAGCCCTGCCCTGCCTGCCTGCAGTGACACTGACTCCTTTGTGTCCCAAAAACCCATGTCCCTCCTCCCCTCTCCCAGCCAGGACATGACTGGGAGAGGCACGAAGGGCCATTGTCCCCATGCAGTCCCCCTGCACTGATTTCCTTCTTCATCCCTTCTCCCCTTTCCTCATCCTCCTTCCTCCTGTTGCAAACCTCACACGGTGCGGGGCCGTGTTTCCCTTCTCCTCCTCTTTTGGCTTGAATCCGGGGACTCAGCTGCCCCTGGGACTGATGCCCCTCACTGTGCTCTTTGCCCCAGGCCCTCCCCGCACCTTGTGCTTGGCACTTTTGGGATGCTCCAGGCAGACACTGGGGTGGGTCTACTGGGAAGGGGTGGAGAATTTTATACATTTTTTTGCCTCTCTCTGGTGCAATACAAGGGTCAGGAAATCACCAACCCCTGGATTTTCCCCTTTTCTTGCTATTTCCCTCCCTCCATCCCCCCCGCCCCCCCCTGCCTCAAGCTTTTCCCCTGGGCAGCAAATACAATGTCCCAATAACAGTGGGATCAATACAACCTGAGTCAATCACCCTGAGAAACATCCTGCTGGAAACCCATGTCCTGTCCCTTGCTACTCCTCCCTCCTCATCCTCCTCATCTTCCCAGCAGCTTCCCGCGCCCCTCCTGGTTCCTCTGTCAGCAGTTGATGGCAGCCTGGGGTGGCTTTATCCCCCATTGCCAGCTCATTGCAATGGAGCAGTGAGTCCCTGTGCTGCTGTTGCATGAACCGAGTCTGTTGGGTCCCAGCTCCAGCTGATGTGTGCGGGTTCGGGGGGGCATGGGGTGAGAAGGTAATTCTGGGGAGCTGCTCCTGCTCCATGGGCCAGGAGGACAATCCACTTTCTTGTCTTAGGGCCTGAATTGGGTGTGAGGTGAGACTCTGCTATGAAGAAATAAAGTCCTTCCAGGGGCATCCCCAGGGGATTCCGGGTCCGGTGGCAACACAGGGATCACTCTAAGCTGAAGTGCAGTTCATCTGAGGCTGGCTGGGACGTCTGTAGGCAGGTTTTACATGTACCAGCAGCTGACACCAAGGAGGACGGGTCCAGAATGAATAAAATAACACCAAAATCAGATTTATGGGCAAGATGGTGATCACCTCACTGCTGCTTCCCCACCAGCCTGCTCCTGGCCGGGAGGAAGGCTAAAAGCTTATGTGGGCAGTGGCAATTGNCTAATTCTCTATGGAAAAAATTGGCTTTGACTCCTCATTTCTCACCATGTTTGTGAGTTTATCAGTCAGGTTGGCAGGGACCTCAGCAAAGGGCTTTGCAACACCCTTGCCCCGGTGCTGCCCAGGAGACGTGTGAGTCCAGCACATCCCAGTCCTGCACAAACGCCATTCTGCCCCCAAACTCTGCACCAGGGAGGACCTCACTCTAGTGTCCATCTCTCCTGGGGAGGAACAGATGATGGAGAGCTTTGGAGGTGGTTTGGATGCTGCATCTGATTGGCTGGAGAAGGTTAAAAAGGAGAAACAACAGGACAAGGAGATGCTTTTCCCAAGCTCCCTGCTCATAACTGCCAGGAAAAGGGGATTCCAAGAAGCAGGCATGAGCTGGGCAGCCTTTTGGGGTGTGGGGAGGAGGTTATAGAACCGGTTGGGAGCGTTTGGTCCTGCTAAGGGTGTTTATTGCATTGCAAAAGCCCTCTCCTGTCCCGGCTGGGTGAGACCTGGATGCACAAGAGAAAAATGTCCCATACGGCTCAAATGCCATAGTCCCTTCTGCAGAGGGAGCCCTGGTTTTCCCCTCTGGTGAGGATTTCAGGAAAGCATCTGAGCAAAGGCTCATCCATCAGGACCTGGTTTGCTCCTTCTCCCCCTGTGGGTCTCTTGAGGACCCGAGAGAGGCTGTCTGTCTGGGTGGGATATGTAGCATGGTCACCCCTCTGCCACAAGCTTCACACAGAAACTTGAGTCATCCAAGAGCTGCCACTGTGCAGGCNCCTCACCAGCCTGCTCCTGCCCGGGAGGAAGGCTGAAAGCTTATGTGGGCAGTGGCAATTGTGGGGAAGGAATCAACTGTTTGGTCAGGTTTTGCTGCAGATTTTCCTCCAAAATGTGTTTTTTTTCTGCGTCAAACGGGAGAGGAGAAATGAAAGATCAGTCTGTTGGGACAGGCACTGTCAGTCCTGTCTTCCTCCCTCCCTTCCTAGAAAATCCATTGGTTTCTTTAAGAACTAAGCTCCCAAAGACCTTTGTGTATCTGAGGTTTTTGAAGTTAAAAAATGCAACATCCTCCCCCCACNCACTCTAGTGTCCATCTCTCCTGGGGAGGAACAGATGATGGAGAGCTTTGGAGGTGGTTTGGATGCTGCATCTGATTGGCTGGAGAAGGTTACAAAGGAGAAACAACAGGACAAGGAGATGCTTTTCCCAAGCTCCCTGCTCATAACTGCCAGGAAAAGGGGATTCCAAGAAGCAGGCATGAGCTGGGCAGCCTTTTGGGGTGTGGGGAGGAGGTTATAGAACTGGTCAGGAGCATTTGGTCCTGCTAAGGGTGTTTATTGCATTGCAAAAGCCCTCTCCTGTCCCGGCTGGGTGAGACCTGGATGCACAAGAGAAAAATGTCCCATACGGCTCAAATGCCATAGTCCCTTCTGCAGAGGGAGCCCTGGTTTTCCCCTCTGGTGAGGATTTCAGGAAAGCATCTGAGCAAAGGCTCATCCATCAGGACCTGGTTTGCTCCTTCTCCCCCTGTGGGTCTCTTGAGGACCCGAGAGAGGCTGTCTGGCTGGGTGGGATATGTAGCATGGTCACCCCTCTGCCACAAGCTTCACACAGAAACTTGAGTCATCCAAGAGCTGCCACTGTGCAGGCACCAGCACCCTGCCTTGTCCTCCCCTCCATATTGCTACTGCAACACAACCCAAAGGGTCTCAACAACCATATCCCAGTCCCACCTTCATCCTGACCCATATTCTTTCCTGTTGTAAGGGAGGTTATTTCTAAACAAGACAGAAAGATGGCAGGAAATACCAGTTTCTAGAGAGCCACCACTATGGTGGGAGATGAAATAATGAACAACATAGAATCATAGAATTATTTTGGTTGGAAGATCTCCTGGTCCTGAATGGAGCAGAACAGCTTCTGAGTGTCCCTTATTGCTGTGTTCATGGAGACTTTTGAGCATTCACAAAGTGGTGGTGGTGAGCTCCATCTCACCAGTGACACTATGTCTAACACCAGATGCATCACCTTTTGCTTATAGGGTCCTCACCAGCAACAGCCTGGTACCAACACCCCATGGACTCAGCACCACACTAGCAGCTCTTGTCCCCAAGGATGGACAGAAAAAACCCAAGGCAGTCAAAGACCAGGAAGGAACAGTTTCCTGCAGTGGTGATAAGCTGAGTACCAAGCTCCTGAGGTGCGGTGCTCCCACCACTAGGCTGTGGCACATTCCCTTGTGGATGGAGACACTCATGAACCAGAGGTTCTGCTCCATCCCTTCTGCTCCCTGGCCACCTGGGAGACTGCTTCCTTCAATGAAGACAAGTGCTCAAGCCTGGCCTTTTGGAGACGACCCAACGACTGACATCCCAGGCCTATGTCCTCCATGTAGGCCCATTCTCCAGGTCTCCATTGCCTCCATCTTTCATTATCCTTGGGTCCTACTATGCCAGTGTGCCTCTGGAGAAAAGGGGGTGGTTGCATGGAGAACCTATGCTTGGCAAAAAACAGCGAGCATTGGGAGAGGACACGTCCGCATCTGGCTCCTCTGCCAGCCCTTATCTGGGGGAGACGCATCCGGAGGCAACAAGGAAGAGCTAAAGGGGACATCTGGCTGTTCGAACCCTTGGCCCCCATCTCCATGTACCAGGTGAAGATCCTGGCGTCCTCTTGACTGAAGCTAGGCAGAACGGCTGCATCTCCGGCCTTCCTATCTCCTTGCAAAGCGTGGCAGTTCCTGAATTGCCCGGCCGCAGCGGGCCCTAATGGCCCAGAGCTGATGTTTTATTGTCGGGTTTAAAAGTGTAATTAGTTCAAGTGTAAACAAAAAAACCTTGCTTAATTAAGAATTTTTAAACAGGGCAGAGAGAGATTCCGGAAACATTAATGAACCCCAGGCAAGCACCATAAAATTGATCGAGGGAAGAGAGACAGCGGGGAATGGGGGAGGGCTGCGATGGGGATGCGTGATGAGAGGGTATTACCACAGAAATCGCCTTCAGTTTACTTTGGCCGCTTAATGCCGGAGTGCATTTGGAAGCCTGTGTTTATGGCGATGGGTCTCCATAGAAATACCTAATGATTTTTTATGCATTAATGGGAATGATGGACAGCGGTAATATATTGTTTAAGGAGATGGAGAGGATCCTTTTAAGGCTAGCATATTATAGATCAAGAGTGACAAGCCAGGCCCTGAGTTGAGGTTCCCTGTGCCATGGCCTGTTGGGCCTCATGCCTTAAAAAGGATCAAATGCCAGCCCGTACCCTTAAGAGTCCATAAGAAGAACAAATAAAATCAAAGCGCTGTTTTCCCACCACTCCATCCCTCCCTTCAATGCTCTTTTTGGCTGGTGCCAAGAGAAGCTAAATATATCTGCCTTTCCCGTCTGCTGGCAGTTGTTTTTGTGGATGGGAAAAGGGTCTGAACATTTCCCATGCAGACAGCTCCCAGGACTGAGTGGCAGATGTGTGTCTCCAGGTTGGTACGTTCTCTGTAGGTTGAACCCTCTAGAGCAGAGCAAGGTGCCTGGAAGGTTCTTCTTCTTTCCATTGACTGGGAAGCAGCCAAAGGTTCCGTTGGGCTTTGCTCAAGGCCATCTGGCCTTTCCCTGGCTGGTTGGGTTGCTTGGTGTGAAGTGGTGGTGAAGGTCATCAGAAGGAAGAGCCTTGGAGACTTTCTGTGCGTGGGTGTCCTCTTGAAGATGATCAGTGGAAGAGATGGAAGGGTCCAGAGTAAAGTGAAAGAGAAAGAAGAGTAAAATTCTGGCATGGTAAAGGTCATCCCTCTTATTCTACAAACAGTGTGGAAGAGCCCTTTGCTCAAGAGGACTGCTGTCTCCCTCCCCCTCTTGGGCCAAGAGTCCAGCTCAGCTCAAAGTGAAGAGCAGCCAGTGCTGTTGGGAGCTGAAGGACTTTGAAGATTAAGGCATGCCTTAGCTTTTCTCTTCCTGGCTCAGTAAAAGGCCCCAAGAATATTTATATAGGGCTTGCTGCTATCTTCTCCCTCCTGGAGTACATGAAATCACTGCCTTCTACTCTACCTCAAAGGCCTCATCTTACAAATGTCTTATTGTTGTTCCTTCCATGCTCTCCAGGCTGTCTACATTGTCCTAGTAGACACGGTGTCTTCAGCAGCTGCTCCAGCAGGGACCTCACTAAAGCTGAGTCAAACAGGATGGCTGCCATTCACCTGGCTCCTGTGCACTCCCCAGCCTTCTCAGGGATTTTCCTCCCCAAAACAGGGCATTGCAGGTTCCATTGAGCACTCAGGACTAGCTCCTCAACTTGGTGAAAAGGAACGACCAGGGCCACCAGGTGACACCTTGGTCCTCAGTGATACCCCCATTCTGTGAACTGTCAGCTCTGTGGGAGGGCTTCTCTGGACAGAGGGAGGACCTGGATGTGAGAGAAAACAAGTCCTCATTAGATGAGCCTCACTCAAACTTACTCTTTCTTCCAACATCTCTAAGGACGAATTATCTGGGGGCAGGAAAACTGAGCTCTGGGGGCTTTAGAGTATATCTACTGCTCAGGGAGATCCACCACCAGTCATGTGCTGTACTGCTACGGGGTGGATTCCTCCTGCCAGCAGAAGGAGGTGGAGTCACACCACGAGCTGGAAGAAGAGAAGATCCGAGGTCAGCGGGTTATTTCCTGCATGCTGCTTGGGTCTTGCCCGGGGTACTTTTGTCAACAGAGCAATGTTCATTACTTCTTGCACTCCCGGCCACAGGAGGGACAAGTTACAGTGGCGTTTCACTGTCGGTGTGATGCCGAGGGTGCAGACACGTGTTCAGCAGTGATGGAGCCCACACCTTGTGTTCAAAAAAGGACTTAGATATTTGTGCAGGTGCCAGGAGGTCCTGCCACAGTGTGGCCTCTCCCATCCTGTCCAACCTCATGGTGCACCAGGTGTCCGGGGCCACATGCCGGCACAGCGCCCTCCCGCAGAGCTCCCGCAAGGCTCCTGGGGCTTTTTCCTCCCGCCTCCTCCTCCGTCCTCTCCTCTCTGCCTTTTCCTTCATTATTTGTCTGCCTCTTCCTTCATTATTTCTCCGCTCCTCCCACCCTCTCCCTGCCTCTCCTCCCTTCCCCTGGCTTTTGTTCCTCTTCTCCTCTTCCCCTCCCTCCTCCCAGAAGCCTTCCCCCATCTCCAATCCCTGCTCCGGCTGCCCAGCCTGTGTCAATTAAGTATCGATCCCCTGTTCTCTATCAGTGGTCAGCTGAGCTAACCAGTCCTGCTAGGTGCTTTTCACAGTGATGAATAATAACAATAATAATAACGGGGTGAGGGCGGGGGGAGGCAGCTGCACTTCATGCCTACAGCCCTTCACCTCTCCCTACCCGGCGCATGCCCGCCCTCGCCCCCTCCACAGCTACAGGCAAAATCAATAGTGCACGGAGTCAGGAATGGAATATTTTTATCCTCTAATTGGGAAATGTGCTTTGACAAAGCCCAAGGAGCAGGGAGGGGGCCAGGAGATACCGTACTGAGAGACAGGGAAGGCGTCGGAGCCTGGCCAAAGCGGGGATGCTGGCAATTTGCTGCTGTGGCCGGTGACAGCCCAGAGGAGGTGATGGCGGTGGGGACCTTGTCTGGGTCCAAGGCATGGCTCTGGAGGATTGGGGCAGTGTTGGTCCCATGAAGGAGTCAGTTTGACCCCAGAGATGTTGGTACAAGGATAAAAAGAGGACAAAAAAGCCCTTTTCCCTGCTCAACTCCCTGCCAGTACTTTGCTGTTGCAATTGCAAGGGAGAAAGTGTGTGTGCTACTCCCTGCTGGCACACAGGACCTCACAACCCATGGTGAGATGTGCCACATGGGCTTGCCCAGGCCGGGTGGTGCTGAGCAACGTGGGACGGTTATGCATGGGACACCATAGTGAGGTGTCCCTGGAAGCCAGCAGCCCACCAAGGGTTATCCTTGGTGGAGGTCCTTCTCCTGCATGATTCTGTACTTCCCACCAGAGGTACCAGGTCAGCCTCCCCCTGTCAGACCCAGGCACTGCCTTTCCACACCAATCCCATGCTGCTGCCCGGCTCTGGCCCAGTCCCAGTCCTGCTTCCAGCCCACAGGGCTCACCTCCCCACCAATCCTGTCCAACCATTGCTGGGCTTGTGCCATTCTGGGCCCTCCAGCCCCACCTCAGTGGGTGCAGAAAGCCATTGCCCCATCACCCTGACCCTGGGATGCCATTGCTCTGCAGGGAGGAGGAGGGTGAACCTTTCCAGGGCTCTGCCAAGCCTATTTTGGGGCAATAAAAGACAGTTCTTTCTAAGGAACTGTCTCTTTAGAGCCTTTTTAAGGTTGTAAAAATGAGGAATTCTGTCACTGGTGCTTCTCCTTCCTTCTGAGAGACCTGTAGCCTGCCCCAGCCAGCGCAGAAGGTCTGCACCCATTAGGGCTATGGGCCACAAGGTTAACCCAGTGCAGAGCCCTCAAAATAGCACTCCTCAGGAGTAAGGGCTCACAGAACTGCCAGCAGCCAGGATATTGGGGCTGCAGTGGGCAAGTCCTGGAGATGACGGAGACCTGAGTCCCATCTCTGCAATACAGCCCCGCTCCCTTCCTCAGGTTGCAGACTTACGGGTGAATTAGTCTGTTGCCTCTGAATTAGGTCAGTGCCACTAAATTAGTTTCCAGTCCTCAAACTGGGAGCATACGGTGTTCTGCCTGGCTCTTAATTAGAGCCTCGGTACTTCAGCAATATCAGGGTGGCGGGCTGGGGAGAAATCCGGCTGGGGTTGTGAGCAGGGCACTCAGGGCCTTGTGCTTTAAATAGCCGGCGAGGCAGGAGCCCGGCTGCTCGCTTGGAGGGAAGCTGGTGTGAAAAATCAAAGAAAATGGCTTGGGAACTCGTGCAGCGACAACTCCTTCATCAGACAAATCCCAGCAATAGCGTTGGCTTCAGCTGGACGAAGCGTACAAGAGAAAGCTCTGGGAGGAAGTGCCATTTATAAAGCTGAAATTAAATACTTTGACCTGCCAACACAGGATGTTTCAAATGTACTTAATTTCCATGTTTAAGGTGCCTATAATGTTCCTGAGTAAGTGAAGTTACTAGATTTTAGTCTAATTGTATCGTCCACAGTTCTGTTCATAGGAGATGTTGACAAATTGTAGTTCAGGGAAAATATCTAAAGGCTGGTGTTATATTTCTGATTATTCTGGGGCAGACACCTATGGCGGTTCACTGGTCCCGCTCAGCCCTGTTGTGTGGGGCTGGTGGCCCTGGTCCTCAGCAGAAGGGTTGAACGTGGCCTGTCTGCTTCAAAGGATCCTAATGAAAACAGAACGTGACCCAAAAATGTGGCCTCTCTGCAGGCCTTGGGACGGATGCTAAAACCCACTGAAATTCTGTCTTCAGCAATAAATGACAGGTTGGAAAAAACCAACAGAGTCCTCAAGTGCAGGTGCTGCTTTCAGGGGCATATGAGGTGACTCAAAAAGAAGGAGATTGTATAAAATCCCAAGATATTCCTCACGAAGCACCCACAGCACAAAATCCACTAATTGCACCCAACAAAATCTCCTTATCCAGTTCTGGGAAGGAGCTTGTGAGTGAGGTCTGGGGTCCCCCAGGGTCTGAAGGAGATGAGGCTGGGCGGGCTGAGGAGGCAAATGGGTGATGGCCATCTGTGTGCAAGGAGGCAGGGCTGGGCAGACCAAATCTCACCATCTCATTTACTTTAGTCACAACCAAGAATCTCCTTGAGGAGTCTGAAGTGATGCTGAGAAGCCCAGGGTGTTTTTACACCATGGGGTAACTGTCTTTTTGATCTGGTTTTAGGTTTGCTTTCAAACCTTTTAAACATCTCATCTTCTTGCATCCAGCCCATGCCCTCACCATAAGAGCACTCTTTGTCTGCCTTTGGCTGGTTTATTTTTAGGCACCTCTCTTGTAGTGACCGTGCACACGAAGCCTTTGCAGGGATGGAGTGGGAGATACAGCACTGAAACCACATCTCTGTTTCCTTCCACCCAGCCCCAAAACCTGGCAACCTCTTGCTCCTGGCTACTCCTTGCCCTGCCAGCGGTGCCCAGGGCTTCCTGTGCTGCCTGTGAGTGCAATGCCAGTTTGCCCACCCAAGGAGAGCCTGGCTCAGTGCATGTCTTGAGCTGGGGCTGAGCCAATCTTCTCGGAAATAAAGAGAACTTGGCGGCTCTGCCTCCTACAGTAGGGCAGGGAGTGATTGCAGTTGCCATAGCAGTGGGCACAGTCCTCCCTCCAGCCTTCCCTGCCAGCCTGGTTTATTTTTGGCTATTGTTTTCCAGGCTGTTTTGAGTGAAACCAAGAATGAGCTGGAGGGAGGAACAAAGTGAAGCTGGATTCCCCTGCTTCTGCCCATGCCCAGGCATGGCAAAGGTTTCTGGGCAAATGGGTATGGCTGGGGGGCTATGGCATCCTTCAGGACATGGTGTGGCTGAAAGGAGGTGATGCAGTATCTCCATGACTTGTTGAGAGTGGAGTTGAAATGGGACGCCTTCATTTATGGGGTGGTAGGGGTACAAATCCTGGTCACCATCTCCTTGTATAGACCCTGTGAGAGCAATTGGTTCCCTCTTTGGGGAAAAAATACCTGGATTAGGAAGGCATTTGCTTTCACCTACAAAGCACAGGCTGCCTGTCAACCTGGCTGCTCCATTCTGCTGCTACGAACCTCTGAGTGGCAAGGACAGGACAAAGACTTGTGCCATGGAAGGTATGGTGGCTCAGAGGGAAAGGGCAGCTCTGAATCCACTCCCTGAGGAAAGCCAGTCTCTGAAAACCTCTGCTAGGGTTGGTACCCTACACTGCTCCCAAACTGACCCAACCCCAGGCATCTAGGCTCCACAAACCTCCACATGCTCCTGGAGATTAGCAGGGTCAAAAGCCCTGCAGTCATCCCAGGAGAAAACCCTGCTCTGCAGGTTCCCAGGCCAGAGTTGCTCCCATGGGATCCCAGCCCAGGGAATGGATGAATCAGACAGACCTCAGGGCAGACATGCCCATGCAGGACAGCAGTGAGGGCTTGAAGACAACATCTACATGGGCAGAAGCCTTCTGCCGGGTGAAGGACCTTCTTCAACGTTCCTGATTATTTTAGGGGATCTCTTGTTGCTTATGTCCATGTTCTACAGAGTTAGCCTCCTTCTTATGCTGTGTCCTGGGCCTGAAATAGATTTGTGTCTCCTGGAGAAGCTGGGACAAGGAATGTGGCCAGGGGATGCCTGGATGTTCAGCCTGAGACTGACCCTCAGGGAGGACTTCCACATGAGGTTCACAGAGATCAGTGCAGGGACACACTCTGATCCACAGGACCTTAAATAATCTGGGGAAAAAGCAGAAAATGCAGTGATACGGGTTGGTGGGGAGGCAGAAATTTTCAGGGTAGTTGACACAAAGAATGAGTGGGAAAGTTTGCAGAAGGATCTAGGGACACAAGGAGACTGGGCAATAAAAGGGCACGTAAAATACAATGTTGATAAATGCAAAGTCATGCACATGAGGAAAACAACCTTAACTACCTATATACCACCACGGGCTCCAAATTAGCTATTACTGCTGAGGGAAGAGCTCTTGGAGTTAATGTGGGTTGTTCTCTGGAAATGTCAGCTCAATGTTCGGCTGCAGTCAAAAAGGCAAATCGGGTGTTAGCAATGATTAAGAGAGAAACTGAGGAGAAATCAGAACACATCATTATAGCCCCGCATCAATCCATATTCGATACTCCCGTCCTCCTGCTCCAGGAGCTGAGCAAGGAGAGGCACTAAGGGTGGTATTGGTTGGTTCCTGCAAGTGGGGACATTAAGGGGCTTATGAGGATCCCTAAAGATTGTGAGCAGCTAGGAGAAGACGGGAAATGGCTGTTTTGTTGTTTTCCTAACAGAGGGATGAGGTACACCCCTAAATCTCTCTGATAAGCAGGCTCAGTGCAAACCAATGGGTATCCTCTTCCCTCTCTGTTCCCACATTTGGGAATTCCCTGCCTCTGGTCTGCTGAGACCCAAAGCATAAATGTGTTTAGAGGGGCTGGGATAACCCCTTGAGGGTGTTTCTATGGGATGGCTAGTGCGGCCTCAGGTAAATCATTCCTTAAGCTGAAGATAAGGAGAAGTGGTTCAGCATGAGAAATGTCACCTAAAATTCCTTACCAGCTTTCCCCTGGCATCTTTCCCTGTGGACAGGGATGTGCAAAGGGTCCCAAAGGTCTCCTGGAGTTCAGGAGAGGGAAGAGTGAATCTGTGGGGAAAGAAGAGAGTGGCAGAAAGAAAAATCCTCTCCCCATGACACAGACGCATGGAAGCCCATCACTGCTCTGGGCTGATCTTGGTGCTGGGCTGGGAGCAAGCATTGGGTTTGGTCTGTGCTGCCTCAAGCAAATTCCAAACCCGGGAGATCTGGTCCTCTGTTCCCTGGTATAGGTGCCCCCTTCCTGATGCTGAGCAGACATCGGGCTTGAAAACTAGGAATTAGCTGTGAAAATCCCCCATTTCTCTCCCGTGCCTCCTGCCTCACCATGCAGGAGCAACAAGGGTGCCCGTGCAGCCAGAACTGGAAACCTTTAGTGCACAAGGAGCATCTGAGCAGGGGCCTGAGGGACATCCCTCCTCTCCCAGCCATTTGGAACATCATTTCCCTTCACTCCTCACCTTGGTTAACCCATTTGTGTGGCAGAGAAGACCACAGGACACCGGGTAAAAGCCAGAGGAGAGACACTGCAGAAGTGGGCTTTGGGGAGGGGTGTTTGCACTACTGGTCCTGCTGTTAGCACTTCGGTTAATGCCTCCACACTACCTTGTCTTTCAGTGGCAAACAATAAAGCTCAAGGTGAGCATCACCTCTGCCCTATCTCTTAGATTCGCCTCTCTCCTGTCCATCCATCACACGCTTGCTCTTCTGCAGCCGATTGCAGCCGACCTGCATCAGCTATTGATTTATTGACAGAGGCCGGGTCTGGAAGATTCAGGGAAGCAGCTCCCCACAGAAACGCTTTTCAGAAGTAGAGATTTGATTTTTTATTTATTCTTCTCTTCAATGTATGGATTTAACAAGCTCTAGGCAACAAAGAACTTACTCCTCCAGCACGGAGGCTCTCACACTCCCTCCATCTCCTCCCCTCCGCCGGCAGTAAAGTCATCTTTAAGGATTACTCTTTAAGGGCAAAACGCAGCCCTGTGGATAGAAGCGTCCCCAGGGCTCAGATGCTGCATAACCTCTGTGCTGACCTATTTCAGAGGGGTAAATGTCTCTCTTGGTCTCCATGTTTGTTATGTGTATGTGATGGTGTCACCGTGAGACCAAAATTGCCTTTTTCCCCCCTATCTTACAATGATGAACTCCCAGCCAAAATCAGGCACTGTGGACAAGAGGCAACCATGGGTGCAGGGTTTTTACCAGGGCCACCAGCAAGGCAGGATGCAGCTGACAACATCTGCATCTTCCCCTTTCGTGTGACTTTATAGGGGTTTGCAGCTTGACAGCCAGGATTTTGGAGAGACCAAAACCAGGAGAAAAGGATGCTTTTGCCCTCTGTGCTTGATTTTCTCAGCTCCAAAGCACCAAAGTGTCACTCGGGCTTCAAACCTGAGCAATTCTCCTGCTGCACCAGCCAGGGTGTTGCTATGGACTTTGATTCTCACAGGACTTTTCCAGTACATCCCCCAGTCCTACATGTTCCTGCACCTTTGGGTGCCATGGGGCTACCCTGGAGCTCTGGGATGGGGTGATGGGTGGGCTGGGGGTTGTGAGGAGGAGGAGGTGATGCTGCCTTGCTAGCATGGCACTGGTGTCCAGCCCTGAGGTGAGAGGGTGGCAGTATTTTAGGAGCTGGGGAGAAGCTCCTTCAGCTCAAAGGCAATTCCCTGGGATCCAGCAGCTCCAGATGCCTTTTGCAGGGCGCCTCACCTCATCCTTCCCAAACCAGCTGAGTTGTGACCAGTTTCTCTGGTTTTGCTCCAGCTACACCAGCTGGGCTTTGGTTTGTCAATGCCATCCCCCTCCACGTGCTTTTCAGGCTGGTGAAAAACCTCATGCTTGGAGCACAGCTCCTGGTGCTCCCAGGTGGCCCCAGTTCCCCCATCCCTATTCCATGGTCCTCAAGAGGTGACTCCAGCCACTCTCCAGCGCCCCCTGCCCTCGCTTCAGGGGAGGATTTATTGGGCTGACCCTTTACAAACATCTTGGTTTGAATAGTTAATGATGGGTGATTTCATTTGCAGCTGCATTAACCATCTGATTACTCTCCTGTGGAAGACTAATTTGCAGACGATGGAGACAGATGCTTCCCAAACTATCAGCCAAAAGGCCTAATTCCCACACAGCCAACTTTTTTAATTTACTTCCTGGCTGACTGAAAAAAACCCAGTGCCATTGTAGGCAATAGCGGGTGCTAAGGTAAACCCTGCCAGAGGCATTTTGAAGCCGGCTCTGTCCTCAAGCTGCCAGCACCCCGGGCAGCTGCTTTGGGTGGCAGCTCTGGTGACTCCAAGGGTGGGATTTAACCTCATGAAGAACAACTGCCCAATTTCAGGGATGGGCAGGTGTTGCTCAGGAGCTGTTCTCAAAGCTCTCATCCAGTTGTGACCCAGCATACTTCCACTTCACCATTCCCACTGCCCTGTGCCCCTTCCTTGCTGCAGAAGGGATGTGACTACTTCAAGCATGGGTTGCCCATGGTTGCCACCATGAGCACCTTAGTTCCTCACAAGGAAACCTGTCTTGCAGCAACCACCTGTCCCCAAACGGGGAGGAGGTCTGGAGCCATCAGCATGGTTCTGCCTCGCCAAGGTCAGCTGCTCTCCACAAGGACATTTGCAGCAGCCTCACTCGCTGTCTCCCCCAGCTCCACATGAGCTGCATTGCTCGTAAGGGCTTAATGATTACCCTTAGATAACTTTATTGGCTGAGAAGTATTGGCTGGCTTTGCTGCAAAGACAGCCTCCTGCCGCTCTGCGCAGCCAGCGACAGGTGAAATCCAGCATGAATAGTGGGCAAAAAAAACCCAGGAGCCAAGACAAGCCCCAAAGGGGTGGTCGGGGGGGGCTTTGGTAGGAGATGTGGCCAAGGGTGGGTGTCTTTCCTTGCACAGAAACAAAGCAGATGATGTCCATCCTTGTCTGGGCAACCTCCAGCTCCCTTAAGTTTTCTGACCACTTTTCTCAAGTGCTTTTCATTTCCAGAGCACTTTAAAGACGTGATCTAATTAATTCCTCCTAGCCCCTGGGGGGAAGGAGGCAGGTAGGGAGGTGGAACTGGCGATCCTGCCTGGGCAAACACGTGGTTGGGAGCCATGATCTCAGCTGTGGCTTGATGGAAGAAAAAGAGGACGAGGATTTTCTCCACTGCTGGCTGCGCTGTGGTGACACCCCATGTCACATCATGTGGGGGACCTCATCCAGCCCATCACCGTGGCCTTGAGGACAGCTGGACCCCCCCCCACACCCCTCCATGGAGAGTCTTGTGGAACAGCTGCCTTGCCTTGGGGTGCTGAGTGGGGTCCCCAGCATCACTGCGGAGGACAGGGTGGTAGGAGAGCAGCCCATCGCCATGGAAACGGTACATCCTATGGCGATGTGCATCCTGGCAGGATTGGGTTTTTTTTTATTTTTTTTCCCTTCCTCTCCTTCTGTGAGACCTCGGCATTGATCCAGGAACGTGCTCTTCGCATGTATGATCCATGCAAACACCGTGTTCCTATTGATCAGGCTCCTTTGCTGCTTGGGGTCTGCACTGGCAGCAGAAACAAAGGCTGGAGGAAGGAGGGGAGAAAATTACCCGGCACTGCACCGAGCAAATAGCATTGGCAGCATCTGCAGGGTCTCTTCGGAGCTGCCTTCTCATCCCTTCCCATTCCTGCCAGCTACCCTTCGGTTTCCCCTCATCTGTCCCTTCTCCATCTTCCCTTCTGCCGCTCCTCCCTCCTTCCTGCCCACCAAAACTGGCCAAAATCTCCCAACAATGGGACTGTTAGCGCCAACAGTGACTTTTGGGGCCTATTTCCAAGGAGCTAACGTGTCCCTGCACAGTGTCACTGCTGTCCCCCCTCTCAGCCCTGTCCAGCACTGGGGGACACAGATTGTGTGGGGGCCCCAAACCCTCCTCCTCTGCCAGCCGAGCTCTGTGTGAGCCTTAATAATTACAGTGACGAGTCAATAACAATTAGGCCTAACAGCCACTCAGCAGAATTGACGCAAATTATTTTAATTTTATGTTTCTATCGATGAACTTTTCCAGGTTGGCACCTTCTCCCCCATTCCTGCACCCCCCTAGGGGACACCAGTGTGTCACTGCTGGGAGAAAAGGTAGGGTTCCACCAGCCTCTTTTCCCATCCTTGCTCCAAAAAGGATCCAAAGCCGGAGCTGCCAGCAGGAGAGGGGGTTGTGCTTGAATTTGTCTGCTCAGAAGGAAAACTCCGCTTTTCCTGAGAGGGTGATTCCCAGTTGCAGTAGCCCGTCAGGCAGAGTCGGAGGGAAGAGGATGGTTTCAGGCTTGTTTTGCTGGGAAACAGGCACCAGGCTTTGTTTCACAGCCCTGGCTGCAACCTCAGAAACTTGAGGTTTGTGATGTTTTACACATGCACCTCCTCGTTCATGACATACGTGTCATCGGGGTTTGCAGGTGTTGGGTTGTGTTGATTTTTCACCCTATCCCATATGATCAACCTACTTAATATCTTTATATTACACTAGAATTAGATATTAATATTAAAACTAATAAACAATAAACAACTATATAAAATCATATAATGTATAATATAAATAATATCAATATAAACAGTAAATTAATATAAAATTAGAATGAATCTCATCAAAATGGTGCCTCAAAAGCAATTGTTTTCATGATCCCACATCTAAAGCTGTTTTAAATGGCCTCGTCCAGGAAATACAGACACGTTTCTGCTACCCAGAGGCTACAGCTCATCCGCCGGGCTCGGGCTCTGCTTCTGGGTGTTTGCAACACCTCCAGCCCTTCCAGCAGCCTTAAGAAACCGCCCAGCATGGGATGTGTACCCCCACAGGCAGCCATTCATCAAAAGCAGAAAAAAACCTCAAGCATAGATTAATAATAATAATAATAATAATAATAAATAATAATAATAATAATAATAATAATAATAATAAAGAAACCAGTCCGTCAGCCCTTGGTTATAGTGACTTGTGAAGCCTGGATCCGTATCCTCACGCTCACTTCTATCCTTGGGCTTTTTAGTCCATTTACGCCCAGGGAAAGAAAAAAAAAAAAAAAAA
>VZTM01031659.1:142391-170839 GCA_013400555.1 Jacana jacana
ATAATAATAATAAT
The DNA here is from genome assembly GCA_013400555.1 of Jacana jacana. Taxonomy (NCBI): domain Eukaryota; kingdom Metazoa; phylum Chordata; class Aves; order Charadriiformes; family Jacanidae; genus Jacana; species Jacana jacana. Next base: position 142,406 of record VZTM01031659.1, read on the forward strand.
AATAATAATAGTTGTTGTTGTTGTTGCCTGAGGATCAGCGCGTGATTCCTTGGATTTTTTTTCTGCCCTGTTTATGGGACTGAGCAGCTCATAGCACAACTTGCTCCACATCCCCACCGATGCTGGGAGCTGCAGAGCCCCCATGGACCGAGAAGTGACCATCAAGCTGTGGTCATTGAGTCTCCTGCCCGTCCCATGAGGGACCCCCAGCGAGAATTCTCATGGCTCCGTCCCTCCTGCCTCTTTGGGCAGTTCTTTCCGCTCTCCTCAGAGCTGGGAGCTGGCACTGCAAAGCTGTAAATCGCCAGCATCCCCATCACTGCTGACCTGCATCTCTTCTCTGCTCCTGTCATTAGGGCGATACAGCCCATTCAGTGGGTGACAGGTGCTCAATTGCTCTTAAGTGGCTCCCAGATAATTGGGGAGGTCTTTAGCTACTTGTAACTTCCAATAATAAACAATAGAGAGAGGGGAAAATATCCACGCGGAGCACTTAACCGACAGCCTTGTCAAAACTGCATTAAGGCTCTTCTCTTTCCCACAGCCAGCCCCAGGCCATCGCTTGCACAGCACTGTGCCACCTTGATATGAAAAAGCCACCTCCTTGCCATCACATTGAAGTGATGAGTAATGAAGGATTAGACCCTGGGTTCAATCCCACCACTGCTGAGAATCAGGGGGCTGCACAGGGACACAGGGATGGCGGTTTGTGAAGCCCTCCTGGATTTTCTGGGGTGGCGAGGATGCAGGTTGAAATATAAAATCCGAAAGCCAAGTTTGTACATTTCAGGGAATGTTGCTGAAGGAAAAGTTTATCTGACATGGGGCAGTTTGCAGATGGCTGAGCCCACTTTCAGATCTCCTTTTGAAATCTAAAACCAGGGTGTTGCTTCTGCCAGTTCTGAGCCATCCACAGTCCCTCTGCTCCAAGCAAGACTCTTCCCATCCCAAAAGGGGGTGAGAAAGAGCTTTTCCCAAAGCTTCTCCACAGCTCTACAAGGAGACCAGTACGTGATGCTTTCACTCATCTGCTCCGGTGTTAGCCCAGAGAACTGCTGGTGGGAACCACATCCTTGGCAGGGGGAAAAGCAGAAAGGAAGGATGAGCCCCTACAAAATTGCTCAGCTCAGTGAGAAGCTGCATTAACACTGAAATTCCCTCAGAAAGAAGCTCTCAGTATCATGTCTCCAGCTCGTCAGTTTGTATACATTGGCCCTAGGAGTCCACGGAAGTCTCCTGATGTCCACTCAGTGGAGAATTGGCCTCTCTGTTTACACAGGCCAGGCAAAGGAGAGGTGTGGACCCACACGATGTGAACCCCACTGGGGTTCACAAAAACCATCCTTTGCCCTTCAGAAAACCCACTTCCAAGAGCAGCCAGATCACAGAGCTGCAGGCCTGGGTTTTATCAGACCCAAGAGGTGCCAGAGGTGGAGAAGACACCCTGATCTCCCATGTCTTCCCCTGCCCCCTTAGTGAGCCTAGATTGTGTCTGTGTCTGTGCCACAGCTTCGTTTTCTAATTAAGACCTGACTCTTGGGAATCATGCAAAGAAATAGCTTCATTCACTCTGGCTTGGGCTAGGAAGGGAAGGTTCCCACACCTTGTCTTCTCCTCCGGTGACCTGAGGGTAGACCAGGGCTGGGGATGCCAGAATGGGATGGGATTCAGGGCTCATTGCAGCATTAAATACTTTAGTGGAGGCAGGAGTGAGATTTCCCCTTGCTCCACTCCAAGCTGAAGGAAGCACAAGCTGAGACCTCAGAGTAGCAGAGCTGGGAAGAGGGTCCAGGTCTTGTAGGAGTTTCCTTGGACTCCTGCTCAGCAGTACCCTAAAGCACTGGAGTAACTGCACCATGTACAGAGCTTTCCCGGGAGCATCGCTCTGCTTTAAATTCTTCTAGAAGAGCTTTCTCACAAAGTTAAGCCCCTTCTTAGGGCCAGAAACCCCACTTCCTAAATAAACCGGTGAGGATATGAAGAGACACCTTTGATGACACTGGGCTGTGCCAGGAGACCTCTGAGCACTCATGTCCATGCTTGGTGTGCTCCTCTCAGCTGGGGAGGTGTTGCTGGGCGGGGTCTGAAGTCATAGAATGATAGAATGCTTGGATTAAAAGGGACCTTAAAGATCTCCCAGTCCCACTCCCTGCCCTGGGCAGGGACACCTCCCACCAGACCAGGTTGCTCCAAGCCTCATCCAGCCTGGCCTTGAACCCCTCCAGGGATGGGGCAGCCACAGCTTCTCTGAGCAACCTGTTCCAGTGACTCCCCACCCTCACACTAAGGAATTTCTTCATCCCTCTCACCATGAAGCATCCTCCCCTTCTGCTTCTGTTCCACCCCTGGCAAGTCCAGGTTTGACTTTGGTCAATGATGAGCAAAGAACTCATGGCTGTGCCCGGGGGTGATGATCTCTGTGTCCTCAAGGCCCAAGGAGAGGGTTGCAAATATCCCAGTTTTTGCAAATGCTGCTGTCCACACAGCGAATAGTCCCCCAATAATGGGGACCCTCTACCATAAATCGCCATCGATTCACCACCAGAAGAAAAGGGCAACAAATATTATTCCCGATGAATAATTCAAGGAGCTCTAAGCCATGTGTTGCGTGTTCATTACCCTGCATGAGGACCTGGGGGATACGGCTTGAAAGGCCCTATAAAAGGAAAGAGGGGAAGATTTATTTTTAAGGTTGGGCAAATCCCGATAACCCGCTGTGGGAGGGGTCAGGCCTTGCAGTGGCGCAGGGTCTGCTCAGAGGCCATCGTGCTGCTCAGCCCCCGCTCCCGTCCCCCTGCCTCGCTGCTGCTTTGTTAAAAAAAGAAAGCACTTACAGCCTTGTTGGGGGATCAGTCCATTCGCCTTTCTTCCCCGCCGAAGCTTTCAGGGATGAAAGCACTCTAAAGTGCTGGCTTCGGTGTTTGGAGCCGAGGAGTGAATAATCCCCCTCCTTCATCCCTCTGCCTGCTTGGGAGGCAGCAGTGGGGTCACTGCGCTCGCACCAGCCTCAGCAGCACAAACCAGGAGCAAATCTTCACTCCTCACCACGTCAGGTGGAGGTCGGTGGAGGTATTGAGCCCACAGGGGTGGTGTGAGTTACCCAGTGCCACCAGCACTTGGGTACCAAGGCCGGGAACGTGGTCAGGCATGAGCATCCTTCTGTCTATCCTGTCTTGGCACGGTGGCTTCCATCATGTCCCCTGCCATTATGTGGGGGGACTAGGCGTGCTGCTGTGGGACATGGCTTCACGGGGCTGCCTTCTCTGCACAACCCCTTCAATCACCCTTAAGCCCCTCCCAAGGGAAGGCAGGACACCTGGAAGTTTGATTTTTGGAGGGGGCTTCCTGCAGACACATGGAAAAGGAGACACTATTCCTGGAAAAGTTGTCTTTGACCTTGCAGGAAAGGTACAGGATTTCGCTTTTTTATTTTAAGGAAAGTAGATAAGAAGGCAGGTTTGTAGGGTTTCAGTGCAAGTCTGACCCTACTGAGGTTTGAAGTCAGGTGTCATCTCTGCCACGGAGTCTCTGACTGGCCACTCTGTGGGTTGCCTGTGGCGGCTGTTTGTCTGTGCTGCTGAGCTCCTCCGAGCAAATAGTGACTCTCCCTAGGTGTAACCCCTTCTCAGGATGCACCTGTGACAGAAGTAACAGCTTCTGGTGAGCCCACTTAGCTGCACTGTTCCACTGGAGCTGCTCTTGCCCTGCCTGGATGGACCTCCTGGGCTGGGATGTTTTCGCTTCCCCACCTTGCACTTCCTGCTCTCCTCTCTGTTTTCTCTGCCAATAAAAATTGCTTCTGCGATTGAGCCCTTGATCAATGGCGGCAGGATCCATCTCCCGTTGCCTGAGCGAGATGAGAGTGAGGTAGCCAGGACGGCTGGATGGGGAGACGTGGTCTCCTCAAGAGGACAATTCATCCTGGGTATTGGATACCAGCCATCAGAAGAGACAAATGGCTCCCTGAAGGTGGCAATCCTTCTCTGCCACCACCAATGGGGGTGACCAGGCTGGATTTAACACTTTACTTTTGGGCAGCCAAAGCCCAAGACTCAGCTGGGGAAAGATGCTTCTGACCTTATCTAGAGGAGGTCCCCTCCACTGCTGCTCCAATGATTCAAGGGAACAAGCACCACCCAAATTCATGGGGTTTTCAGTCCTGACAGTCCTGGACCAGGAGGACGACTTGGCCACCCTCCTCCAAGCCTAGCTGATGCCTTTTACATGTTTCGCTAAGGCAGCAGGTATCTTTGGTTACTCATGTGTGGTTTGATCCATCGTTTGTTGAAACCGAGGGGAGGTTCCCCACTTCTCCCCAGACTCCCTAGGTCCCAGTGTGAAGGCCACCAGGACTGCTCCATGTCGACCTCTCTCTCAAGCCATAATTTCTGTCTGAGCCAGGGCACACTCAGCAGGAAGGTGCCCAATGGCGACTTAGAGTCCAAAGTGATGGAGAACCCATCCCTACCACTAGATAACTGGTGGTGATTAATTACCCTGACTATTAAGAGCATCTACTCTGTTCCCAGTTTAGATGCCAGCAACACAAGTGGCTCATTAGGTCTCTGTCACAGAGACCCCATGTCAGTATTATGCAGCACAAACCCATCTTTTAACCTTCTCGTGGACCAGTGAAATAGCTTCAGACTCGTGGTGTAGACATCAGCGTTCACCAGATGATGGTCCAGTGGTGTCAAAACCCTAATCCCAGATGAGAAATGAAGGGGGGTGTGGCATTTGGAGGGACCATGGATCATCAGGACAGTGGCCCCATGCTGAAAACATGCACGAGGGGGACTTTTCCATGGCACAGGCTGGAGGCTCAGAATGGGAGACAGGGACACCCGTTCTTCCCCTAATCATGCTGCTGGTGCAAAAGCTGTCACCCACAACGCAAACCCAGGCTCCTGCTCCCTCCCCAGTCTGGGCACGCTGTGGCATGCTCCTCAGGCCTGGCCTCCATCAGGGCTCCCCCCTAAACCACACAGCACGGGCAGACCCATCAAGTGAAAGGTGGAAAAAGGTAATTAATCTACAGAGAAAAAAGTGTTAATATCTCTAAGACACCGGGGACACTGGCTGTCAGCTTCCACCAATTAGTCACCTAAAACCCTGCCTGTATGATCTCTGTGGTACAGCTGAGTTGATTACTCTAATTAATTTTGCATTGATCTGCATGGATCTGCAGCACCAGAGCCTATCACGGGTGGAGGAGGAGATGGATGGGGGAGCCCTGCTGGAGTGTGGAGGAGGGAGCACATCCTGGGCACCACTGCTCCCGTCTCTGCAGCCTCGGATGCTTCATCCTGGTCTCTCCTGTCCCAGGGCTCCTGGGGCCAGAGGTGACAGATCTGTCAGGGGGGAGAAGGAGCAGAAACTCATTTTGAGAGCATCTTGTCAGGGGTGGGATACCCTGGCCAGTCTTGTCCCATCCCATCCTCTTCCACCCGCCATGGCTGCCCCTGCATGCCCCCCCTTTATGAGGACTTTCTCCCTCTGTTTATTTTGGCAGACATTTTGCGACAATGGAAAGCCAAATATTTGGCATTTTCTAATGAGGGTTTTTTTTTCTCTCAGACGTTTTTCCCTCCTGAAACATTCCCTGGCTGAAATTTGACCCGAATTCACGGATCTACTTGGATCATCCCACAACCCCTAAACTTCCCTGACCCTCCCTGGGCGGGTGGCACTGGCAGGACTTGCACAAGGCAGGATCCAACGCTCTCCTCTTGCTTAGGGGTTATTGTCCCACCTCCCCAAGCCTCTCACCAGAGGGATCATTTTAATATATTATTTATTATATATTAATATATATTATTGTGTTTTATAATTTTTAATTTATTATTTAATTATTATTATTAGGGATTGTTTTCTCCCCTCCCCAACCCTCTCACTATTTTCATTATAGTATTTGTGATATTATATATTGTTATATACCATTTTATTATATATTCTAATTATTATATTAATTATTTTTTATTATTATCTGGGATTATTTTCTCCCCTCCCCATCCCTTAGCCTTGTGGTGGGAGGGATTGCTGGCTGCGGTGGGGGAAGTTTCATAGCTTATTTGCCCATCTCCCCAGGCTCTCTGCATCCTGTGCCCTGACCGGGTACCAGTGCCCACCCTCCCCAGACAGCACAACTGATTGTCTGGAGGAACCTGCTATGGTTTTCTGGAAGAGCCGGTGCCGGGAGCCAGGGCCAGCAGGTCCCCATCTGTCCTATCCCTTTTCGACTTGCTGTGTCCCAGGGACCTCCTGCTGCCTTTGAAGTGATTTTTGCCAGAAATGTTGGGGTTTGCCAGGATGTTACTGCTCTTGGCAGCTCTTTGATGTGCTTTTAACAGTCTGAAGGCTGCAGCCACCTCCCCACTGCGTGCAGTTTGTCCCCAGAGCCATGAACCGACAGCCAGCATGAAACCCCCACCTCAATCCAAGGTCTTGCAGGACACCCCAGCACCCACTTCTCCCACTGCTCATCCCCAACCACCTCCTTGGCAAATAGTTAAATGTTTGTTGCTAACAAGAGCTCTGTGCTCAGTGCTTTAACCAGTGCCACACTACACTCAGAATTTATTCGCCTTAAGGAAGGAAAACCAAGGCACACAGAGATTTGAATCACCCAAGGACACAGAATCATAGAATTGTCTAGGTGGGAAGGGACCTTTGAGATCATCTAGTCCAACCATGGACAGGGTGAGGCAAGTGAGCGGAGCATCCTCCTTGCATAGCTCCAGCACACAAAGGGTTAGCCACCACCTTCATAAACATAATTTCCTGGGATTAATATTAAAAATGTTTCTAATGGCTCCCACTTGTTTACTAAATAGCCAGCGTGGAGATAAGTTATCAACTGTGGCTATAATTCGCTATTAATCAAATATTCAAATCAGTACTGCAGTTGGCCGCAACGGGACACACACATAATTCTCCAGCTCTGGTAATAATTAATCTCTTTCCCCCCTTTTCTTCCCTTCACTTTGGACTCTTGCAAATATCTTTTGGTGTTAAGAGGTCCCCAGAGAGACCTGCCTCTAAATGAGGTGTAAAAATCTAAGCCACACAAAAAATAGCATGCGGCTGGGATCGATATTCTCTTCACAGCTACATCGATTAACAACAATATTCTTCATTTATTAATTATGAAGGGGAATTTTCCATCCTTGCATCTCTTTCTCTGCTTGTTGCTTGGGTGGGTTAGTGGGGCCTCTGCGTGCCCTCCCCTCACATCCTCTGGTTACTGGCCAGCTGAAACGGGAGATGGCAGCCGCGGGGGGTGGGTGGGGAGAGATGGGACCCCATGGGTGCAAGGGGCAAGGGAGGAGAGTTTGTTCACTGGGGAGGTCCTACCGGCCAGAGGCAGCCCTGCTCCCTGGGCTGAGATCTGGTGTCATGAGTTGATGGGCAGGAGAGGAGGTGATGCTGAAGGAGGAGGGGAAGGCTAGGGAAAGGGTCGGATCCTGGGCAGCTCAGGTGCTCGGGGAGCAGGGTGTAGCCCTGCCAAAAGCCCTGCTGCTGCCTCAGTCCCATGCAGCCCCAGTGGCACAGCCAATAGGTTGCAGGAATCTGCCATGATTTCCTGCAGGAGTATGTCCTGGAAGCCAGGACAGGCAGGTCTCCAGCTGTCTTGTCCCCAGGCTTCTTGCTGTGTACCAGAGACCTCTTGCAGGGTGGGTGTCCAATGACCTCTGTCACCCCACCGTTCCATGGGAGCCCCGCTCCTGTGGAGGCCACCTTCAGCCAAGCTTCCAGTCCCTGCAAGGGCTTTTTCTGGGGCTGCAGCGAAAGTCTGCAGAGACACCCCCCCCATCAAGCTTGTATCCATGTGTTGTACCAGGGTGCTGCAAGCTCTCCAGCTGGATGGAGAGAGCCCGGCTGGGTGCAGGATGCTCCCAGTTCCCCCTGGCTGGGTACAGGATGCTCCAAGTGAGACAATTTCCCCCGTGGATCCACTGGACGATCCCTTCATGGAGCATTCTGGGAGCTCCCGTGGGACAAGCTGCTCTTCAGCAGAGGGCTTTGCTGGGGACACGACACTCTAGGGAGCCAGCCTGGCTTCTCCAGGGTGCATAGTGGTCATGGTTTGGGATCAGGAAGATGGGGCATGGCAGGAGCAGAGTGCAAGCAAGGGCAGGGGAGATGAAAGGAGGTTGGTGAGACCTTGGGGGCTGAGCCACCTTCACCTTGCAGCCCCTCCATCAACATTTTTTCTTCCAGGTGCTCTCAGGAGTCCTTTGGCTCTTCCTGGGAGGTGCCACATCACACTCCAGGTTTCAGAGATACTCCTCTAGCAAAGCCCTTCTCCAGGCAGTGATGGAGCTCCTGTCACTGGCTCTGCTTAAGAGCTGCATCAGGCCTGGCGTCAGCATTTCCAAATAAAAAAAAAATCCCCAAATCCCTCCTTCTAAATATAAAAAGGACTGACATAGCAGGTGCAAATGGGAATTGCTCTTGTGGAGCACCAAGCACTGTCACTTGGATCCTGCCCCAAATGAAGAGAGCAACTGGGGACCGGTCCTTGCCACTGGTTGGGTCTTCAGTCCAGAGCCCAGGCTCACCTTGTACTCTGAAGCATGTAATCGTTATTTAAGGTGAAAATTACCACCGAGCTCTATTAGACTTTAAAATAAAAATTAGAGATTTTTAAAATAGATTTTCCCTAACGAGGAGCGTGACGGATGGGTGTATTGGAGACGGCACGAGCAGAGTGCTGCTAAGTGAAATGAAATGGCATTAGGTAGCATCCCTCGCCCTCCCCACTGCTCTCCTCCCTTGAAAATCCATACCAGCACCATCCTCCTGGAGTGGCACTGGGATGGGGGCCAGGACACAGCCATCGCTCCAGGCTGAAGCCACCAAAGGCTTCCTCTCCAGATACAGGCTTTTCTCTTCTCATAAATCAAAGGCAGCCCTGGAGAGGAAAATGGTCCCCCCCTGCTTCTCTAAGTGCCTCTGCACCTCCTGGGCAGCATGTGTCCCCAGGCACAGGGGCAGCAACCCCGGCCAGTCTCCTGTCCCCTCCATCATTCATTCCCAAACACCCTCAATTGTTCAGCAGAGTTCTGTTTACATGGCAAATTTCTGTTAAAAATTTGGTAGGTTTAAAATACAGTTGTTGTTTTTTTTCCTAGGTGACCAAAATCTGAAAACCTGCGCTCTGTGAGAGCCATAAAGGTCAAACCTGTGGGTGCAGAGCAATGCTGGGTTTTTTGGTTGGTTTCTGATGCTTTCTGTTGCTTAGAACACACTTTGCAGAAAGACATGTGGGACTTAAATATCTCTTCCAACGCTGAAGCATTTTCATGGGGAACGTGGAAATGAGGTCTCTGCAATTCCAACAAAACACAATTGATGTTTTTCCCGGCTTCATTAAATGTGCTATTTTCACTTTGCAAGGTGTAATATCTACCCGTGCCTCAGTAGCGAAGGAGTTGGGACATGTTTGAAGCTGCAGCTCTTGACATGAAGTTCTGTTTAATTTCTGTGTTATCTTTCCAAGCACTTTATCAGCTGCTGGGGGCTCCCTGATCCCTCCCGTTGCGGGCTGTCAGCAAGATGAAGGACACTAAATGCAAAGATCCTTTCGATCACAACCTCAGCGCGGGGGATGTCAAGCCAGCCCTGAGCCAGCCCAGCCAAACCAGGAGCTCATCCCATGAGTTTTTCCTGGGAGCTGCAGCCCAGGAATGCTCAGACAGGGCTGAGAACCTTCAGAGGTCCCCTCTAGCTGGATCTTCTGCAATGCCACCAACTGTAGGGTAGGCCCTTGCTCAACCTGCCCTGTCCAGCCAAGCAGTGCTGGGAAGGACAGGCTGCTCCCACCATTGCCTTCAGTTCAGCCCCATGAGCTACAAATAGTTGTCCTCAGCCCTCCTCCTCCCACCATCATGATGATCTCAGTTCATGGGAATGGGATGACCTCCAGCTCGTTTCCACCCCTGGGAGTCTCCCAGTTTGGATGTGCCTCTCTAAGACTCTCTTAACCCCATGAGTTGTCCCAGAGCAAGGTGGTCCCCATGGCTGTGGTATGAACCCACTGTGAAGAAATGTCCTCAGGAGCTGTTCACTCTCCCTTCTCCCTCCATCTGAAAGTGCCACCAATGACTTGAGCCTGCAAGGTCTCTGCTCCATCCTGGGTGCTCCTGACAGTGCAAAAGGGGTGGCCAGGTCGTGTGCTGGGAGAGGGCAGAGCAGCTGGTGTTGGGGGTGATGGTGCTGGAGGAGAGGAGGCAGCCTGGGACTCTGGCAAGAGGTTAGTACTGAATCCGCAAAAATCATCGTACCTTGAAAAGTGCTCAATACGCCTATTGATCAGTTCTTTCGCCTTGATCAGTTTGCTGGTGTGTGCTGCCGCAGTGCTGCTTTCAGGAAGGGAGGGAGAGGCAGAGGAGGGGGCAGGGAAGGGAGAGCATGCCTGTGTCGAAGATGCTCCAACTTGCCAAGGCCAACTTTGTGTTTTCCTGCTGGCTTCGGGGTGTCTCGGCCCTTCTGCAGGAGGCAGGCTGAGCTCCGGCCTCACACGTTGGTTCAGGGTGGGTTTTCAAGGCAGGAGAGGGGAGAGTAGTCCAAAAAGCTTCCTCTCTCCTGTCCAGCAGTCTTCTTGCAAAAGTCTCCTTAGATACCTAAAAATGGGCATCCATCCAATGCCAGGAGAAGAATACAAGAGCCAAAGCAGGGAGAGGTAGATGTGGTCTCTGTCCTGCCTTGGAACCCACTGAGGTCACCAAAGTGAGTGTAGGGATTTGTGGGGCCCCTGGTCGTCTGAGGACCTCTGTCTCTCTATAGGACAGTTGCTATGTAGGAGCAGATATGGTATTGGGGTGTTGTATCCTGCCCAAGGCAGACTAAGGATCAGTCAGATACCCAGAGGCATTCAGAAAGGAGTGGTGGGATGGAGCAGAGCAGGGAACTGTTCTGGGCTCCCTGGTTCAAGGATACAGCAAAGGGCNTCTAAACATTAGGAGGATCTTCTTTCCTGTAAGGGTGGCAGAGCTCTGGAAGAGACTGGTGAAGTCTCCCTCTCTGGAGACATTCAAACCATCCTGGACACATTCCTGTGGGACCTGCTCTGGGTGATCCTGCTCTGGCAGAGGGTTGGAGGAGATGATCTTTAGAGATCCCTTCCAACCCCAACTATTCTGTGATTCTGTGGAGGTGTGTTGGCATCAGAGAGACTCTTTGGTCTCAGGCATATGGATATGTGAATGCACACCCAGGGGCCAGGACAGCTTTGGGTGTCGAAATAGCCAGGGCTGGAGCACCTGCATCCTACACCGTCCTCATCATCTGAACACCCTCAGCAGCCTTAGGGACATCTGCCAGGAGCCTGTTCACAGGATCAGCCCCATTTCTGCTGAGAGGACTGGTAAAACACTTGGGGCTGAAGAGCAGAGGGAGACAGGGAGGTAAAAACCCATCCCCAAAAGGTCACAGAGCTAATTTCCAGCTTGTGTCCCCCTCTTACACCTCACTGATTAATAATTGAAGAAAATTTATTTCTTTTTCAGCTTGACATAAATCAAAAATAAGCACAGCATCCATATTCTGCCCCAGGGAGAGAGCAAGTGTGTGGACTGCAAGATGCTGAGCCAGCTCTGCAGTGAGGTCCCCCTGGCCCCTCCGAGCTGCCATGGAATGGGGAGAGGAAAAGGTGGCAGAGTGGGTCTTTGAAAGAGGCGAGAGTTGGCTTTGAGCTTCACCCATTGGAATCAGCTCTAAAAGCTTCCTTGAGACCTGAAGGGATCAGTGCAGCTGGGCTGTGAGCCCCTTAGTGCAGGAAAGCCTGAAGTGTTCTTGGATACTTCACAATGTCCAGGTCCTCCATCCCTTCCTGCTCTGAAGTCTTTCATCCCTGATCCTTCCTCCCTTCCTGTTCCAAGGTCTTCCATTCCTCCTGCTCCCAGGTCCTTCATCTTTTCCTGCCCCCAGCCGTGGTTCACCTGAGCTGCCAGCAGCCTCTGGGGCAACATTTTTGGTTGGGGGAATTCACCACCCAGAGCTGACATATCTGACACGACCCAGAGCCTGCCACCTGCATGGTCTGGGGAAACCTGGAAAGGAAGGAGGAGGTAGGGTAAGGACACTGCCCTGCTTCTACTAGCACCACCTGCCTGAGCAGGTCTTGAGCACCAGCCACCCCTCCTTGCCACTGATTCCTTCTCCCATCTCTGAGGACTTTTGTCCAAGAGTGTTTTGGCTGGAGCAGGGCCATACAGAAGCCCCTGCCCTCTCCATCCACACTCCTGGGGGTGACTCCATGCCCAGATGCTTCTCTCTATTTTTCTCCTCTGCTGGAACCGGCTCCCTGCTGCCCATCCCCTGGGCTGCCTGAGGCACCTGCCCCCAACATTTTGGATTGTCACAAGATCGATGTGCTGTGAAACGGTTGAAGGGCTCCCCCCGCCATGCACAGCCAGCCTGGGGGCTTCAGCCATGTGCACGGGGGCAGCCCTTTAAACATGAAAGGAAGATGGCATCTTCTTCCATCTGAGCAACAGGGCCGTGGTCCAGGGAGGCTTAAAAATGGGATTGGGAGGGAGGGGTGGGGAGGATAAATCAGGGATCACTTATGGCCCAGCTGGCTGGGGCTGCGCTGGTGCCAGGGCTGGCAGCTGCCGTGATGGATGCTTGAGGAACGCCTAAGGAAGAGGCAGGCGTCCTCAGCCAGATCCAGCTCTTCTATATTCATCTTCCAGTTGTCATGGGTGTGTACGTGTTGTCTGTAACCTCACATCTGGGGGTGACTGGTGGGTGGGAGGGTGTGCAGCTCCTCCACACACACACATAATTATGCAGATCCCCGTTAGGGTGGAGCTTAATTTTGTGCTTCCGGCAGTGGTTGAAGCCCTTTGTTTGGAAGATGGAGTTGTGCAGGTACCGCAAGGATGGGGCACAGAGACACCTCGAGGTGGAATAGCTGCTGGAGAGCAGACACCCCCAGCACCCTCCCATCGGGGCTGGGACCTGCAGGGCTACAGGTGACCTGCACCCCCAAAATACCCTGGGGAGCCTGTCCACTGCTCCCTGCAGCCGGGAGGGAGGTGGAGTATGCAGCTGTGCCCGGGCAGACCCAGAGCGGGTGAATTGCTCTGATTTCTGGCACCCGCCTGCTGTCTCCCTCCCCTTTTGGTTAAATAAAGCTTTGGGCTGTGATGAAGCCCATTAAAGTCAGAGGCGAAGGTGTGGGATTGAAATGTAGGACAGCAGCCGCTGCAGAATGTGGTTGCATGGGATCGATGGAAAATCAATACCTGGCTCTGCTGCACGGGTTCCCACCAGGCCCTGCTGCTGCTGTGCTCCTCAGGTGCTCCCCAACTTTGTGCACCTCACTGGTTGGTCCCCAGCAAGGCCCCCCAGCTGGGCACCACTGGGAGAAGGGAGAAAGGTGGAGAAATTTTGGCACCCCAGTTAGAAGGTCCATCAAACTGCTAACGCAAGGATAAGGAAAAAAGTCTATGTGCCAGTGGGGGAATCTGTGCTTTCTCGGGGGGGCGCTCAGGTGGGGCTGAGCCACCCCATGCATCCCCAGACCCACAGCCAAGCTGAGCCCCAGTCACTGCATGATTTGGGAGGGTGCTGAGGATGCAGCCCCGACCTGCAAAAGGAGAACAGGGTTTGGAGACAGTGGCAGCTCCGTCATGGGGTTCCTGCTCCTCCAGAAAGCAAAGAGTACCCAGTGCGTGGGAACTGGGGGAGCTGGGGGAGTGGGTCTGCTCCTGCTGCTACAGCCTTGGGCAGGGATCTCAACCACAAGATGTAGAAGAAACACGCCAGCAGCACAATGGTCTGCTTCCACCTGCTCCCATCCACACCTCGGGAGGAAACTACAGCTGGTCCCTGGGGATCATCCTTTCCCAGGCTCCCGAGCACAGTACACCCCGTGAAGAAACCTCCGCATCTCTCTGATGCATGAGGCCAACGATGGTCTGGTTACAGCAGAAGGGAGTGCCCTGCGAGCCATCACCATCACCTGCGGCTGGAGCAGACCAGCAGGGAGACAGAGACACAAAGGGATCTATCAGAAATGATAGTTTAATTGGAGGGAGGTGAGCACAGCACTATTTAACCACCACTGCACATTGATGGATTGATCCAAGTCTAGTTATACTGTGTTTGTGACATTCAGAGGGCTCCCAGCCAGCCTTGGCCGTCTCCCATCATGTCAGCTGGATGGAGCCCTGCAAAGCTGAGGGCCAATCCTGGGAGCGATGAGATGGGGAAGGGGCTGCTGAACCCCCCCAGTGCCCTCTGTGACACCCAGTGATGACACCCGCCTGATGGGTCTCATCCTAATGCACTCTGTCATGCTGAGGAAGCCCAGCCAGAGCACTGCTGTTACCCATCCTGTTCACAAACACCCTGAAAAACCCTCCTGGTAGAGCCAACATCTCCCTGAGCCCCCACTGTGCTGTTCCCCTCCCCAAATGGCTCCTTGAATCTCCTGGGGGGTCACCTCTGTCCCTCTTGCAGGAGAGGGGACAGCCCTGGAGAGGGCTGGGAACTGGAAGGGATGGTCAAAAGTGCCATTAAACAGTCCATTTTATCATCCTGGCTCACATGAACATGGCAAAACCATGACATGATCAATCAGGGCTGAACATTAATTATGATTACACCCTGGGATCTTGATTGCGATTGATTAATTGATTCCTGGGGCCCTTCCAGCAGCAGCCGCTCCATAGGAATTGCACAGTGATGAGATGGCTGGGTGAAATTTGGGGACATGGGTAGTATTTGGGGACTCAGGAGATACTTGACAAGAGAGAGGGGCCATTGTGTTTGAGAAGAGGACAGAGGGAAAAGCCAACGTCCCCTCTCCCGTGGTGCTTGAGTGCTAACAGCGGGGTATCGGTTGCATAATGTCACCTCCTTCAAGCAGCCCCTCACAGCAGAGAGGGGACACAGCCACCAGGGACACCAGACGCTGTGCAGCAGAAGGGGACACTGATGAGACCCTGAGAGTGGATCCCAGGGTGGGACCCCACTGAGCTGTGGGGGCTGATGAAGCCTCTTTGTCGCAGGGTCTGAACACCCTCCCCCCCTTGCCTCCCCACTGTTGATTTCCATTGACCTGCTATTGAAATCAATGCTGGCCGTACCAATCCCAGCTCCGGTGGGGAGGAGGGAGGGGGATGCAGCACCTAAGAGGTATTTTTCCATCATTAGGCTCCTGGAGGAGAAGCCTCTGGGCTGGACACACTTGGTGCCATCCAGCAGCACTTCCCAGCCTGGCTCGATGAGGGAGGGCAGGAGAATAAAGCTGCTGCCGGTGCCCAGACAGGGTCCACGCTGGGGATGCCAGGATGTGGGACCCCACTCCAGGCATGAAGGAAATGTGCCTGCAGGGTTGCAGTCCAGCATCCTCCTCCTCACCTTGGCTTTAGGGCCATCCTTCCAGCTTGGCATCCCATCAAACCACCAGAAACGGTGGTTCGTCAGCTCCAGGCTGGCAATTAGCAGGGCTCCAATCTGCTCCCCAAGCAATATAAGCCCTGGACAAAGCATAGACAGAGGAAAGAGCAAAGCCAGGAGCAAACACGTGCTGAGCTCCCACATGTGCTCCTCAACCCAGTCTATAGGCTGTCCCTGACCCTCACCATGGTCTCAGGCTCTGGGTACCAGTTCACCTATCCTTTCCAACAAACCACTGCCAAGTGATGCCTGGGGAGATGCCAGCCACGGGGTTATGGTGCCAAGCAGAGCTGAACCAATCACTACTTGGAGGCAGCCAAGCTGCCCGAGTGGTGGGAAAAGAAATGATTTCAAATAAACTGGTATTAATAGGATATTGATAAACAGACCAGTGCAGCACTGAGGGGAAACAAGCAGGGAAAAAGCTTCCTAGTGAATCTCCAGGGGAAATTTTTTCGAAGGTTAGGAAAAAAAAAAAACACAAACAAAAAAGCAAACAAAAAAAAACCAACAGAAAAAAAACAACCAAGCAATCACTGGGCAATTAATTTATTTTGACGGTAATTTTTCTGGCTGCCATTTAAGGCGGACGCTCGGGAAGTACTGGGGTTATCGACATATAGACCGAGGAGATGGCAGGACCTCCATCCCCCTGACCCTCTGCAGCAGGCTGTAAGTGGAGGGTCTGTGATTTATTTAGTATCCATGAATACTGAGTGAAATCAGAATAATGGGGCACTTAGCTGTGTTACTGAGAAATCACTATTGTGATGCAATTTACTTCAATTAATTAAGCCTTTTTTGTTACCATTATTCCTTGTTTTACATTTTGTTTTAAATTTCAAATGATTGGACGCATTGTGGGGGGAAGCTGATAGCCTGGCTCGAGCCGTGCAGCAAAGGACCATAAACAATTCCCACACTGCTCACCCACCGTCCCAGCCCCTCACAGCTCATGGTCCCACTGCCCTTCCCAAAATTCAGGAAATACAATTGAGCCCCAGCCCACAACTCCCCTGACTGAGCCTGGTTTGATGCTCCAGTGGATTTAACATGCTGCAGCCCCAGCAGGGCTTGCTCAGGGCTGTGGAGTCCCTGAGGCTTTTCTCAACTTGTGCAGGAAAGGACTGAGTTTTGGGTGGCCTGAGTGAAAAGCAGGGGTTTTTTTCTCCCAGTATGAACAGGGAGATACTGGCTCAGCTCTGGCAGGGTGGAGAAAAGGATGTGTCCTCCCCTGTGGCAGCAGAAGTAGCTTTTTGCAGGGTGGGAAGGTGAGTTTCACCATCCATGGTGTCTCCATGCTGCTCATCCCCAGGAGATCTTGATCAAAACCAGAGCCTGGGGAGAAGCCCACGGCAGAGCAGCCACCAGTAGTGACCATGGAGTCAGGCTGGCCCTGGGGGGTCAGCATGTCCCCATGCCATTGCTGAAGGACAAGAACCTGCAGCAGAGAAGCAAGATGAGACCTGGGAGCACACTGGTCTCCTCCACTACCACCAGCCATGCATGCAGCCCACCTTTGCTTATGCCAGGAGAGGAGACACACATCTCCTGGGACACTGGGGGATTCATGCTCCTGCCGGTGGGCAATGAAGCAAAGCTTCAGCTGGTTTTGGTGTCCAGGTGAGCTGCTGTGTTTCTGCTTTCCTCTCCAGGTGTCTCGGGCTGGATCACAGGACCGAGGACATGGCTCTGGTGGGCTGGAGGTGAGCACTGAGCAGCTGGAGACTCCTCTGCTTGGCCACCCTGAGCCTTGGGTGCTGGTGGGAGCCACTGTGGGCTCCTTCCCAGGGTGGGCATTTCAGAGTGAAGGGTTTAGTGTTAAACTTGACCAGGATTTCCCCAGAACACTGCATTCCACTGTCTTCAGCCTGGATCTGTGGTCAGGATGAGTCCCTTCTGCAGTTATCCCCAACAAAGGGAGCTGAGGCTCAGCTACAGGGCTCTCAGCACCAGGAGGATCACTGTTCCTTCCACATCTCCAGTTCAGCAACCCTGGGACCTGCTCAGCATCCCAGTCTGTTCCTGCATTGTCCCTGCCCCTCTCCCCGCACCCCCACTAGCCTCACACAGGGCCAAGGGAAGCAGAAAGCCATTGGCAAATAAAAGAAGTCATTTGCTCCAGTCGGGAGTTTTCCTCCCGCGCCCCCAGGTAACAGCATTTAACTTCCAGTGATTTTTATCCCCTGTGTCATCATACCCACTCCTGTGGTGTAACTCCTGTGCTGAACACGTGAGGGGCCTCTGCAGCGGGCTGGTGCTATCTCTTTAATGGAGGGGAGAGAAAATATTGGTGCCTTGGCCCCCCCTGGGAATAAATTCATACTGCCTTATCGATTAGATTTTTTTTCTCCTTTCGCCTGATTCCTACAGCCTCCTGGGTAACGAAGATTAAGCTTCAAGCCCTTCTGATATTACTTTGAAATGCAGAAACCTTCAGAAAAAGAGACTGAATCTTATCTCTTCTTGGAAAATGGCAAATATCTGTGGGGATGGGCCAGTGCTGGTCTATTTTCTTCCTGCCCCTGGAGCAATCAAGACACATGTGCACACACTGGCACACACCAGCACATGTCCCCCCACGCGTGTGCGTCTGCACAGAAGTGCCCATCTCCCCCTTTCTCCCTCTCACGATAAAGATTCAAGGACTTCCTCGATTTAAGCTGGTGTTAAACTGCGGCAGGGAGCTTGGGTGAGCCCCGGAGCCAGCCACCTGAATATCAGATCAATTAATTATCAGCCCTGTTATGACGAAGGCTGCTGAAATATGGGTTGAGAGATCTCAGAGTGCAAGCAAAGAGCTCTCATTTCCCCAGTCCGATAATCGCTGGAGGCAGACCTGGCCTGTGATCTTGGTTACACGGGCATAAATCTGCAGCAGCTCCAGCTATTTAATTGGTGTCACTTGGGAATTGCCAGTGATGCTGGAGAGCAGCATCCAAGCCCTTTGGATGGAAGCCTGGTCCTTCCTGCTGGCAATTCAACTGCGCTGACCACAGCAATTATTCATTTGGGCAACAGCGGTGGCTGGAGGTTTCACCATGCACAGAGCTGGAGGTAGAAATTTAGGACATTTAGGAAAGAAGAGGAAAACTGAGACATGGGGAGCAATAGCTGGAGGGTCCCGAGGCCATGGGGCTCCTTGTCGCAGGGAGGTGAGGGCTGTAGAAGAAGGTGAGGAAGGGGGGGATAGAGATGCTTCAGGAGGAGGCATGAGATGAAGCAGATGGAGGGGTGGAGATTGGAGAGGGACAGGGACAGGGACAGGGACAGAGTTTTGATATGGCCATGGAGTGTTTGTTTTCCAGGCTCTTGGCCTGCAACACACTGGTCACTGCTGTCCCCGAGAAGAGGGCAGCTGGAAAATTCCAAGCAATGGAGGCTTTTGCACAGGCCTGACCCCAGCTGAGTGTCTGGGACCCACCAAGTCAGCGCTTCATCAGCTGAGCTTATTCAGGGCTCTTCCTTGGTCTCAGCTACACACTTCCCTCAAAAGCAGCTCCTTCAATCTTGGCTATGTCCCCCCAGACACTGCCCTGTGTCTCTTTCTTTGACGTCAGACTCCTAGATCAGTCCAGACTCTTCCTTGCCTGGTTCTTCTCTCAGCCTCGGCATCTCCCTAAAGCAAACAAGACCTCTCTCATAACCAAGGCCAAGGCCACTCCCTTCCTCTGTACCAGCATCCTGCACCTCTGGACACATCCTCCAGGCTCTGCAGCATCTACACTCGCCTTTACTGCCCACCCTGGCAAGCAAAAGGGAGGATTTCTCTGCCCCAAAACCCTTCCTGAAGGCTGGCCTGGGTTTAGTTTCCCTGCAGGGAGTTTTAACCTCCCCTTCCAAAGCCCTGGAGATCCAGGAGACTCATCACATCACCCCAAACTCTTGAATGAGCCCTCCTCCATGTCTGCTTCAGATGTGCAGATCTGGACCCCTGCATTCCCTCAGGAGCCTGTCCCTGGCAAAACTCCCTTTGAAGGACCTTGTCACTGAGTCCTGGCTGTCCCCAGGGAAGCTGGGACACACCACACATGTCCCTGGGTCACTACCCTTCCAAAGCCAACCTGGATGTTTGAGGCAGGGACTTCTTTTTTCCCAGTCCTCCCAGGCTGCAAACGAAGTGATATTCTGACTCTATTTTTCTATCAATAAGCTTTATTGTCCTTTTCTTGCAAACCCTTCAGCAATTAGGAAAAAGGAAAGGAAAAAAAAAAAAAAAGGAGAGAAGAAGAGGAGGAAGAAGAAGACAAAGGGAGTTGATGTTTGACTGCTGGGCTATCACTTAAGTCCTTGTTCCTGTTTACTCAGGACTTATTAGAGCTCATTCGATGCCTATAGCATGGCTGGATCAATACCTGCTGGGAGCAAGAGAGATTCCGCTTGGCCACTGTAGCCCATGTTGCAGAATTGATCTGCTTGGCTGCTGCAATCTGAAAATCCATCTTTTTGCGCTCTCTGCCTCTCTCTCTGCAGCGGGTTGCTAAGCAACGGGGGCTCCTTTGGGCGGCCATTGGTCAGCACTGCGGCCGGGCGCCGCGGTCCTCCCTGGTCACTTGGCCACTTTGGGCTGCAATTCCTCCTCCAAGGATGGCTCCGGGCTGCGGGGAGGTGGGGAAAGGGCAAGGGAGGAGGGAAAGGGGCTGGGGGGTGGTGAGGGGAGGGACTGGGAGGAAAGGGAAATCTATATCACCTCACATTTAACCTTTCTTTAAAAAAAAAAAAATCTTTGAGAAAACTATATTGACCCGTTCCTTATCACTTTGTGCCACTGCAGCCCGCTGGAGGGGGGAGGGGGCTGCCTGCACATGGTCCTCATGAGCACCTCTCCCTCCCCGCTTTTTAGGGTGGATCGCACTGCCTCCTTACCTCTAGCCATCCCCCTTCCTGCCTCACCTTGGCCGGACAAAAAGTTATGCCAGTTTAGCTAAAGGTGTGTCTTTAAGCTGATTTCATTAAACTGGGGCAAAACCTTTGTGCGGATGTACTGAAATCAATGTAAACCCCATTTGCATCGATTTCGCTTCGCTTTGGTAACGGAATCGAATTATACAAACCAATACCAACCTGCTTTAAAATGATTTAAGAGTGTCTACACAAGACCAATTTTGGCTTGCAATTTTGTGTGTAGACAAGGTCCATCTCTTCTCTCCAAGGAGCCATTCATTAGGCAAATCCCGCTGCCACGAAAGGCTGTGAGCTCCTGCCCCCATGGCTCCCTCAGCAGCGTCGTTTTGGCAGCCTCCCACAGATGGTCCTCAAAGTCCAGGCTTTGCTTCTCACCCGTCAGATGAAGATCATGTGTGGGGTGGTTATTTCCCAGGTGCTGTAGAGTATTTACTGCACAGATTTTGATGCTGCTCGCAATCCATCCCACCACAGGCACCCACATCTTGCATGTGTGTGTCTTCCCATGATGCCTTTTACTGTGGCCTCTGGATGATGTTGCGTCTAGATCCCAGGGACTTTGTACAGGAGCACTTGTGATTAACTTAACATAGTCAAAGGACAGAGGGGTTAATACTAGACCACAAGAGCACACAAGTGGACATTTCCCTTGTGAGAAACCTATGTGAAGTGGCTTCATTTCTACAAGTGCAGCTTGGCTCCCTCAAAAGCCAGGAAAAGCCACATTTCTCCAGGGTCATCAAAGTCAACCTTTTATTAGCTGCTACAGGAGGTAATTCACATGCAAAGATGCTTCCCAGACAGAAAACAGGAGACCCGTGCTTGCTTAGTGAAGACAGACCTCTGATCCCAACCCTCAGGCCTTGGCACAGCCTGTTTGACTCCAGTTAATCTCAGGGTCATCCACATCAGTTTGTCCATATTATTGCTGGGTCAGATGTTTCCTGGGTCACTTCCCTTTTTAATTTTTGGGTTCAACACAAGACTCTGGGGCTCTCCATCGTCATAGTTCAGAGTCAACCTGCAACAGAGAAGCTGCCTAACCCATTCCTGATGAAAAGGTGAGCCAACAAGTACCTGGATCACGTCTGGGAAGACTAAGCCTCACCAGTGGAGGCAAGAAACCAGGTCAGATGGGTCTGGATCTGACCACTCAGATCCTGTGTGCAGGTTGGTGGACCCTCACCTGACCTTGCATCCTTCAGCCAAAGGAAGAAGCATCAGAGGACATAGATATTATTATCCTATTTTAAAGATGTATTGTTATCTTTAAAGATATGTTTTTATCTTAATGTAAATTAAAAATCTGAGTAGTTTCATCTCAGCTAGAAGAGCTGAACATAAGCCAGCCACGGCAGATGCTGCTAGAAGTTCTTCCTCCAGCTTTACATGCAGGCATCCAGGTAGGGCTGAACTTCAGCTGTGGGCCCCGTCCTGCATCAGGGTGATGAAAAGAGCCAACTCCTCTGCTGTGAAGAGTCATCCTGACTCTGGTGCTACTAACTTTCCCCTCATCTGCAATTGCCTTTTGGAATTTCCTTGTCCTACACTAATTTTTCACCTGGAAAAAGGCAGGACACAAACCTGGTAGAGAGGGATGAGAACTCAACAGCCTTCTCAGTGCAGGGCTCTGTTCCTGGGAGCACATGAAGCCCCTCCCCATCGAGCAGAAACCAGGGATGCTCCAAAAGTTTTGAAAATCAGAAAAAATGTCACTTCACAGCAAATCCTTTTCCCAAAGGAAGCAGCTGCTTCATTGAATCTCCTTTTCAAATATTTCCTTGGCCACCTGAAAAGAGTGGGAGTCATCAGATTGTCCCCTTTCAGCATTTTCCTCTTCCAGCCCCACGCGATTTTATTTTTGTTTTAAAATCATGATTAATTGATACTAAAAGGAAATCTGAAAAAACGCCCAAGCTTAAATTTAGCTACAACTTTAAAGCTTGCCAAAATCACCTACTTTGATTGACAATGTCTGTAACAGTTTGGATTTTTTATATTTCTTGCTTCCCCCCCCCCCCCCCNGTTGACAAAACTAAAATTCACATAATTTCTATCAGAAGGAAGAGCTCATCTCCTGTCAGGGCCCAAAACCCTTCGCCAAGTTTCCCGGGGGGGTTAAGTGGCTACTTATGGGCTGTGATGAATAGCACCACTTCCTCGAATCGGGGCTGTGTTTTTCCTCTTCCCACTGGGATTTTTTGCATATTTTGTTTTATACACATGTTAATGGCTGTTGAATGATCGCTTTACTAAGCAGCACATCAACCCCTTGCAAATCGCCTGCCCCTGGTTCTGCAAGGAGTTCCCACGCCAAGAGGACGGCTCAGGAAGACCATTAACTGATTTTTGCTTTCACTTAAACCTTGCAACATTGACATGCCTGCTCAATATTTGACAAGCTCTACACTGGCCCCAAGAGCTGAGCAGCATCTTGGGAACATATTCCTGGTCTTCACTGCCACAGAAACCCTTGAGTTTGATCCTGAGCCACAGCATCCTGGCAGGGTAGATGCTCCCCTGCTCTCCCAACCTCCTCTCTCTGGATCTCCAGGTCCAGCAGCCTCCCAACAGCTCTACCTTCAGGATGCCAGAGTGATGGAGACTGGGTTTGAGCCCCGCATTGAGCCCCTCATGGTGTCCCCATGGGAGAGCAGGACTGCAGCCACCCCTGCCCCAACTTCCCCATGTCTTCCAGGCACCATGACAACATCAAGGGCATTTCACAACCCACTGGAGTTAGCACAGGCTGGAATAGGGATTGTTGCCAGCATCTCTGGCTCAGGGAGCCCTAAGGAAAGTCCTCACAAAAAGGGATTCAGCTGCTGCCTTCAGCAAGGCTAGGTTTCATGGGGGTGTTGAAGGTCTTCCTGGGTGGGTTTGAGTTTGCAGCATGGATTTGGCAGAAAGAGAAAAAGGTGGCATCTTGGGAAGGACTTACCCCAGTCCCCTCCAGCAAGACCGCTTGGGGGGCGCGTCATTTAACTACCTGCTTGGCTTGGAGGTGAAGAATAAATGCAGACATCAGTCTCAGTATCACACACACACAGGCACTTGGCCCTTGCAGGCATCTGACTGAGTCTTGCTGGAGCGCATGGGCCAAGGCCCCAAATACCTTTGGCAATTCATAGAATCACAGACAGGTTTGGGTTGGAAGGAACCTGAAAGCCCCCCCAGTGCCACCCCAGGGCCCAGTGCCATCCCCTGTCCCAGGCAGGGACACCTCCCACCACACCAGGTTGCTCCAAGCCCCCTCCAACCTGGCCTTGAACCCCTCCAGGGATGGGGCAGCCACAGCTTCTCGGGGCAACCAGGGCCAGGCTCTCACCACCCTCACAGCAAAGAAGTTCCTCCCCACAGCTCAGCTCCATCTCCCCTCTTTCAGTATCAAAACTTTCCCTCTCATCCTATGGCTCTCCTCCCTCATCAATAGTCCCTACCCATCTCTCCTGAAGTCCCTTTAGAGACTGGAAGAGGCTCCAAGGTGTCCCCGGAGCCCCCTCTTCTCCAGGCTGAGCCCCTCCAACTCTCTCAGCCTGTCCTCACAGCAGAGGGGCTCCAGCCCTCCCAGCATCTTTGAGGACTCCTCTGACCCTGCTCCAACAGCTCCATGTCTTTCCTGTGCTGAGAATTACCCCATGTCCTCCCACCACTTCCTTCTGACTGCCCTAAGGTAGCGCAGGGACATCTTTCTGGGGGATTCAGGGATTGCCTGGAGGCAGCACACTGGGTGTTGGGCTCTCTGAAGGTTCCTGGCTGAACTGGAGACAGGAGCTAGCAGGGAGGGTTCCCCTTCTCTGCAGAGATCGCGTGGCTGGGAGACAAACCCTGAGAGGCTGTTAAAGAGCTCAAGTCTGGAATTGCCGAGGATTAACTGGCTGGTTTCTTTATTCTCTGCTTGTTTTCCATTGAACATCTTCTGCAGACAGGGAGAGGGAGGAAGAGGAGGGGAGGCAAGTGGGAGGGAGGGGGAGAGAGTCCATTGACAAAGTGAGGTTATTAATTTTTCAGAAAAGAAAATGCATTATACATTTTGAGGAGAAATATTGATACATGCTTCTTTCTTTCTTTCTTTCTTCTTTCTTTCTTTCTTTCTTTCTTTCTTTCTTTCTTTCTTTCTTTCTTTCTTTCTTTCTTTCTTTCTTTCTTTCTTGTGGTATTTTATGTTCTGCAGGTCCTGTGTTTTTGAAAACCCCTGTCCCTTTGCAAGGCCCCAGATACCTGAAACCCTCTTTTCACATTCCCTTTGAAGCTGCAGTTACTTGGGGGAGGAAGCAGAAGCTCCCCCTTCCCAACACACTTACATTTATTGTATAATTAACATGAGACAAGTGCTGAGAGTGGACCCCACAGCAAGGGGTCTCCCCCACTCTCAAACCAGCCTGGGCAGGAGATGGATGTATGAAGGTATAACAGATTTACTCCACAGGTCATGGCCAAGCCACCTGTGTAGGGAGCAGGGGGACACTGGGCTCCAGCCAGCAGCTGCTCAGGCAGCATCTCCTTGGGAGCAGCGGTGCTCCCCGTGGGTGGCACAGCCAGGCTTTGCTGGGGCTCTGCAGGGCTGCAGGTCTCCAAAAAAGGGTCTTCAGGGTGGCTGGAGCTGTCACCACGCTTCCCCTTCTCAGGTCCTCATGGACATTGTAGCTGTTGCTCTGTGTCTGCAATGCTTTTCCATCCTCTTTTTGCTCTTCGCTCTCTTCTGCATTGTTTTTTCCCACTCTCTCCATCTGCTCCTCTCCTCTTTCCCTCTGCATCATTTAACTCCCAAACCCTGGGGGTTTTCACTGACCACCACCAGCTCTGCTGGCCCAAAGCCTTCCTGAAATGCCATGACAAGGACTCCAGCATTCAGGGGAGAAGGAAGAGCTGTGCAATAACCTCCATGGCAGGGTGACACTGGGTCTGTTTGTGCACCGGCCGGATAAATCAGCCAGCAGACTCAGTGTCCGGAGCATGCGAGTGTGCATTTAGCCCTTTAGATGCTACACAAATGAAGGGCAGGAAACAAAAACTTCATCCATTAACATAATGACAAGTATTTCCCTGTTCTTAAGCCAGGCCTAGTCAAGCAAAACACTTAAGTATGTGATTAATTTGAAGACTAAGAGACTTAAGCACATGCTTAAGTGTTCCGCAGCTCTGGACCTAACAACAGAGGTTTCTACAGAGCGATCCGTGCTCACGGCATGTTGCGGTGGTGCTTAGATGTATGGATTAAGGGTGCCATAAACAGTTGAGATATTCTGTTTAAACAATCATTTGTTGACAAGACTATTCTAAGCCCATCGAATCCCTAAGTGATAGATGTATGTTGTCTTTCTGAGTCTCATGCTGTATCAGCCATTGATTTTTTTCAGCCTGGATGCTAAGGTAACCTTTACCTGAGAGCTTAAGCAGAAAGCGATGGGTGTATGCTCACCGTACCCGCCACTGTTTGCATTGCTGGAGCCAGGACAAAGCGAAGGCTCAGCTTTGCATCCATCCACGGTGCACAAGGCTGCCTGGACCGCTCCAAGGGCTCAGAACGAAGGAGCCAGTATTGCTCAGTGCTGCGGGGGGTTGTTGGCCAAGGGATGCTTCCCCCTTCCCACAGGATCTTGCTCTGACCCAAATCAGGGTGGTTTCTCATCCCCAGTCCTCAATGGACTGCCCAGAGCAGCACTGTGGAGCATCTCCCCACTCAGCACCCACTTCAGGAGACGTCTGTCTCCAGAGACTCAGGGGTGCCCCGATGTCTCTGTCCCTGTGTAGGCACCACATCAGAGCACCCTTCTTTGAGATCTGTTTTAATCACATTTAAATGGAGTAACCAGGGGAAGGAATCTATTGACAGTCTGTCTTCACATTTCTGTCAATTCTTCCGGAGACATCATTAAATCCAAGAGTGGATCTTAATTTAACGTGTTAGCTAACGGGTTATTTAATTAGTTTTCAATACCCCCAAAAAAGTGGGGGGGTGGGGAAATAGCTAAGTATTAAGGGGATTAAAAAAAAAAAAAAGCAAACCAGACAGGGATGATGAACACATCCAGGTTTCCCGGATCTGCAGAGAAATCGTCTCCTCGGCCCCTTCGCCCCTTCTCTCTCACAAGAAAGAGTCCTGTTGCGTTTCCCCTTCCCCCCACTGTGTTCAATAATAAATGAAAATGGTAAAAAGCAATTCATACACAGGCTAAGCGTCTGGATTTATTATCAAGACAATTACACCGAGGAGAATTCCCGGAAAATTACTCTTCGAAGACTTTCTCTGCCACCCCCTCCTAGTCTGGATAAATACAGCAGCAATTACTGCTGCGGGGGAGAGGAGGGCATGGGAGAGGGGTGCCACCACCTCATGCCCAGCCAGGCTGGCTCTTGGAGGGGCATCTGCCATGGGGGTGGCTTTGTGCCCAGGGCAACGGTGGAGTTTGGTGGTGGTGGGTGGGTTTGGGGGCAGCAAATGCACATGTGGGTATTGCTCATGGCCAGCCAGTGCTTTCTGTCTGTGTCTGTGGATATGAGTCGCTCTGGATTATTTTAGTGACAGGCACAGCATGACCCAAGCAAGCTCAGGGTGGGTGAGGGGCAGGCCCGTGTGTCCCACACTGTGGGGACCTGCTGCCTGTCCCCACTGAGCCCAGAGTGGCGGGTTGGTCCAGCTGGGGGTCGGCAGGTCCCTGCCTCGTCCCCCATTCCTGCCTCCGTTCCTGTTTTACTTCATCCCCATCCCTGTCTCGTTACTATTCCTGCATCATCCCTGTCCCTGCCTTGTCCCCTTCCCTGCCTTGTCCCTGTCTCTGCCTCATTTCCCATTTTCCCTCACCCCTCATCCCTGCCTTGTGCTTGTTTCTGCCTGTCCCCGTCCCTGTCTCGTGTCCCCTGTCCCTGACTGTCCCCCACCACCCCCTACCCCGGCTCTTGCCGCAGGACGCACAGCCCCGGGGAGCAGACGTACCTGTTGCAGGGGGATGAGCCGNGGCCGAGCCGGAGCAGGGTCGCGCAGGGGAGCGGGGCGGCCGTACCTTGCCACTACCCTCGGGCTTGAGGAGGAAAGTCTCCAAAACCGGGATCTTTTCGAAAAAGCAGAAACGCTTCCCGAGCGGGGAGAACGAGCGCTGCGGCGACAGGAAAACACCTGCGGGAAATATAGAGAAACAGAGAAAATATGTATAGATATATCGCTTATATATAAAATGAAAATGCTCTCTTTCTCTATATATCCTTATATATATTATGTATAAAATAAGTCCATAGAATTCGCGTGCTTTCAGTGCACGGTGTGATGCAGGAACCCGCTGCAGCGCCGTGGAAAGCGCCCGGTTCCTCTCGTTTCCTCGATGTTTCACAACGCACCGGCCCCGGCTCCGGTTCCTGGTCCCCGGCCCCGCGGCGGAGCTGCGCTCAAGGCCCTCCCCACTCCGAACCCCCGGGGAGCCTTTAGGGGTGCTCAGATACTCGGTCTTAAGGGTCCCCGAAAGAACCGAGAAGTGGGAGAGGGCAGATGCGTGGAGGGCGAGGGGCATTTGGGAGGTTTGGGGGACACCCCGCAGAACATCGACAAATTTGTTGCATGTATCACGTCGTAATTTATAAATGCACCTGCACTCCGGCCCGGCTCGGGAACGGCCGGGCCGGACCAGGGAAAGGCGAAAAGGGGACTGGAGAGAAGGGAAAGAAAAAATATCCCACCTCGCATCTGGGCGAAATCTCAGCGATTTTCCCCGATTTTCCCCCGAAAGCCCCGGCGGGGCCGAGCCCGCCCTGCGTCGCTGCTACGGTGTAAAGTTCAGGGCTGCTCCGCCAGGAACTTTTGAAAACAAATCGCGGATGAAGGAGGCTCTCGGAGGCCCCCGCTGGCTTTCCCGGAGCTGGGGGCAGCGGGGGGGGCTGGCTCGGTCCCCGGTCGTGGGTGGCTGCGGAGCGCCGGGGGCGCAGGACGCCGGCCCAGACTCGGCGGGACCGCTTCGTTCGGGGAAAACCTACGGGGTTTACATCGAAAAGAGCAACGTCCCGTGCTCAAACTGCTCCCCTGGGGCAAAACTGGATGGAAAAACACCCCCGGCCCCGCTTCCCGCCGCCGCCACGGCCCTGCCGCTCCCGGCCACAGAGTTTCGGGGCGGCCCAAAGTTTCGG
>VZTM01031659.1:188296-200300 GCA_013400555.1 Jacana jacana
TTTTTTTTTTCCCCCTTCTTCTCCCCCCCCCCCCCCCCGTTCTTTCCTCCTTTCTTAGCCCGTTTCCTCCCCCCTCCAGCCGCTTTTCCAGTCATCAGTAAAATCTGGCCAAGAGAAACCATCCACTTTAACACCCCCCCTCGAACACTGCCCCTCCAACCGTGCCATCACCTCTTGCTCTCTCACCGTTGGGAGAGAAGGACGGGACATAATCCCTGTGGATTATTTATTGGGATTAATTCTCCTCCCCCGCTCCTCCTGCAGCCCCTTCCCTTTGCCTCCCTCCCTGCAAACCTTCCCGCCAGTTCCCCTCCGGTCACGTAACCATCAAAGCGATGTGCCAGCAATATCCAACGCGTGGTTAAAGCCACTCGTGGGACTCTCAATAAAATCGACCGGGCAGGATCAATAGGCTGTGCCTGCGCCTGCCCCTGCCCTGCGCACACGCACCAGGGAGGGGTAGAGGTGGAGGGGGAAGAAAAATACCCAGGGCTGTGAAATAGGGGTGGTGGGAGGGGGAGGAGCTGATTACAAATCCATCCCATACTTGCCGTGATTAATTGCTGCTTTACCAGAAGGAACAGCTCTGCGTGGGGGTCATTTTTAAAGGTAACGCTGGGAGGGCGGGGGAGGTTTCTCTGCCGTGTTCGCGTGGGAGGAAGCAAAAGCCGTTTTCCTGCCGGCAGGAAGGGGTCGGAGGGAGATAGGGAGCAGGACCTGGGGGGAGAGTGAGAGCGGGCGCGTCCTGGGCTGGTCGTGTCCCCACCTATCAGTGATTTGGAAGTTGGGAAAGGCCCTCCCCAGCTGCTCGGGAGCATCCCCGGTTGCTTTGCAGCCATGGGGGGGGATGCTGAACCCCAGCCAGCCGAGATTGCCGGTGTCCCAGCGCCAGGAATCCATCACGGAGAGCCTTCTTGCCCAGGTCCCAGCCGGCGAATGGCCCGACACTTGGCTGCCCTCACCTTAAACCCCCCTCTCTGTGACCAGGTAGCCCCAGTGGCGAGGGCATCCGGCTGGGCTCCTGCGTCCTCTCCAGTGCTGGAGGGTCACAGTCCCTGCCCTGTCCTCCCTGGAGGTGCCCGGCTGGAATTAAAACATCATCCATCGCTGCAGCAGCAGCGCGTAATCCCTGGCAGATCAGTGCAATTACCGCGGGAAATACCTTGGGAGCTGAACTAATAACGCCAAAGCGGTGTATTAAGAGTCACTGGCTTAGCTCTGGCCCCAGCCCCATGTGCGCAGGGGAATGGGCTGAGCCCCCCGGGGGCAGCGGGCCCGGGGGTGGGTGGGTTGTGTGGCTTCGGTGTGGGGTAATGGGGCAGCGATGGGGAAATTATGGGGCAGTGACGCAACAGTGATGGGGCAGCGCTGGGGGGGCAGTGGGGCCGTTATTTGGCAGCGATGGAGCACTGCAGGGGTGATGGTGGGGCAGCAATGGGGCAATGTGCGGGGCAGCAGTGAGGGAACAGTGATGGGGCACTAGAGGGGTGATGATGGGGCAGAAATTGGGCAGTTGCTGGGTAGCGATGGGGCACTATTGGAGCAGCCGTGGGGCAGGCAGAGGGTCCCCGCCGGGGGGTGCTACTCGCGCGGCTGCAGGCCCCCGTTCCCCCCGCCGGGATGGGAGTGGACCGCTCCAGCCCCGTGAGCATCGGCAGCTCTGGAACGGCCCATCGCCCCAGACGGGGGTGTGTATGTGTGAGTGTGTCCAAACCGACTTATCGCCATTAGGCAGCGGTGAGGGGCGGGGTCAACTGTACCACTGCCCCGCCCCATGGGGGGAAGTACGGCCGTTCATCCGCGGGGGGGCGCCACGGCAGCGGGGACGGTTCATTGTGGCTGCGGGGGTGGCGGGGCGGAACAAACCATTCCCCTCCGTGCGGGGGGGGACCAGGCTCTGCCAGCACTCCAAAATGGCGGCGCGGCGGAACTGGGAGATATGGGGGATGCTGGGCCTGGGTCGGGGCAATGCCCAGCACAACCCCGGGCTGGGTGGAGGATGGCTGGAGAGCAGCCCCCAGGAGAAGGACTTGGGGATGCTGGTGGATGAGAAGCTCCACACACCCTGGCACCGTGCGCTGGCAGCCCAGAAACCCCCTCACCCTGGGCTGCATCCCCAGCAGCGTGACCAGCAGGGCCAGGGGGGATTCTGCCCCTCTGCTCCGCTCTGGGGAGACACCCCCCAGTGCTGCCTCCAGCTCTGGGGCCACCAACATCAGAAGGACACGGAACTGTTGGAGCAGGGATAGAGGAGGACACAGAGATGCTGGGAGGGCTGGAGCTCCTCTGCTGTGAGGACAGGCTGAGATAGATGGGGGGTTCAGCCTGGAGAAGAGAAGGCTCCAGGGAGACCTTGGAGCCCCTTCCAGTCCCTCAAGGGGCTCCAGGAGAGATGGGGAGGGACTTGTGATGAGGGAGGGGAGCCCTAGGATGGGAGGGAAGGGTTTGTCACTAAAAGAGGGGAGATGGAGCTGAGATGTGGGGAAGAACTTCTTTGGTGTGAGGGTGGTGAGAGCCTGGCCCAGGTTGCCCCGAGAAGTTGTGGCTGTCCCATCCCTGGAGGGGTTCAAGGCCAGGTTGGAGGGGGCTTGGAGCCACCTGGTGTGGTGCGAGGTGGCACTGGGGGGGCTTTCAGGTCCCTTCCAACCCAAACCAACCCAAGTCTGTGATTCTATGAAATTGCCCTTAGAGCACTGGGGCCATCTGGAGTGGGGCCTGGTGACAGGGAAGGGATCTCATCTGAAAGGTGCCTCCTGCAATGTGCTGCCAGAGCTCAGGTGTAACCCAAGAGCAGACGATGTCCCCGCTCAGGTCTTCCTACTGCCTTCAGAGGCTTCCAAACCCTGGCAAAGCAAACATTGAACACCCCAAGGTAGAGGATTAAAGATTTCCCTGTTTTCCACAGCACTGCGGACGAGAAAGCCAGCAGCCAATCCAAGGACTGACTTAGCCAACCCAAGGGAGCTTCTCATCTCACACCCGAGAAATGCTCCTGAGACCAGATTTAATCAGGAAATACAGAAAAACGTTGTTTTCCCCATACACACTTCTTTTCATCTCTTTCCAGCAAATGCTCCTTGGCTGTTAGCAGCTCTAGGCCCTTTCAGGACACTCCACTGAGAGCAGCTCGGGAGCAGCATTCTCTGATGAATTATGCTTTATTGATTGCTGAATTTGTTTAGTGTCCCTGCCCAGAGAGCCAAGTCTGGAAGCTGCTGAAGGCAGTGTGAGTTTGGCAAGAGGAGCCTGACAGGAGTGGGCTAATGAGAGTCACTTAGTTGTAGCCAATACTGATGCCAAAGGGAAATCCGTGGCTGCTCCTTTCCTCCATGAAGGAGTGAGGACAGAGGATGCAGGACCCACTTGCAGGGATGTCACTTGTCCCACATTACCAGGGCAGGCTCCTTGTCCAGCGTTACTTGGTTCTTCTTGTCACAGTGGCACGGATTCAACCCCAAACTCCCTTTCCTCCCCCCAGATTCTGCAACCGGGGCTCTTCCACCAAAGGTGAGCGTGAAGAAGTGTTGCTGACTCCAAGGAAAATGTATTTCAGGGGTTGGAGGGTTCCCAGCTGTTGTCCTTCCCCTGCTGTTGCCATCCCTCCCGGCGCTGCCAGCTAGCTGCCTGTCTCCCCACTGCACTCCCGCACTTCATTAGCACCAATTTGCTCCCATCACACTAAGTGGCAGTGATGTGGAAGGAGTGAGAGCGGAGTGATCGGGAAGACTCCAGGCACCTTTGCCTGGTCCTGGGCCATGCTGGCAGCATGAGCACTGGGCAGCTCGTGATAGTGGCTGTTTCCACTGGGACAATAAGAAACAGCCAAATTTGGTCCAAAGAAGGCCTTGAAAGGGAGGAAATGGGACAAAAGGGGGAAGTGGCTTTTTAAGCAAATGTGAAGGCAGAGCTGGAGGCTGGGCCTGGTTTATCCGGGTGCTGGGGAGAGTGAAGCAGGGCAGCAGATCTCCCTTTATGAAAGTCTCGAGAAAAGTGAATGAAAAATCAAACCTCTGCAGAAAGGAGAGGTTTTGCTTTTAATAGAACCCCCACATTTTAAAGCCCACCAGAGGAAGCCTCTGGTGGCTTCCAGGGACTTCTCTCTGCCTGCTCTGGAATTGCTTAAATTGTTGCTGTGTCCATGAGAGGGGTCTGATGCAACCTAGGGCTGTCTGTGATGAAGCTGGCAGCAGCTAACCCAGAAAGGACAAGGATGAAAAATAGGGCAAACATGGATCATATCTGCAGCTGCCACCACTTCTTTGTGTCCCTTCACCTGCCCTCAGACCGGACAAACTCCCCTGCTTCAGCACTGGCAAAGTT
Source organism: Jacana jacana (assembly GCA_013400555.1). NCBI lineage: Eukaryota > Metazoa > Chordata > Aves > Charadriiformes > Jacanidae > Jacana > Jacana jacana. The sequence goes on from VZTM01031659.1 coordinate 192,617, forward strand.
GAAAGCCATGAAAAAACAAGCATGAGAAATGCAGGAGAGGCAAAGCGAGTGTCCCCTGGGACTGGCATTGCTGCTCTGCAGCAGGCCTGGGTGGCTCTGCTGGTCTCCTTGGTCTCCTCCATCCTCCTCCAGTCCCAGCTGAACCTCTCTTTCAGGAGGGACCCTTGTCACCCAAGCAGAGGTCCAAGGACCCTTCTCTCTGCCTGCTCTGGAAGCCCCTGGGCTGCTGGGCACTGGGCCTGGGAGGTGGAATGGTAATGCCTTGCAGCCCTGTGAGAGCTGATGGGATGTGCTGGATGGAACAAGTCAGCAAAACCCTTTGCAAGGGAAGGGAAATGCACTCGGCAACGCAGAGGGGAGTGCTTTGTCTCATCTCATCTCGTTTGCAGTGTTCAGATGAGGATTTAATTTGCTGGGCTTGGGGAAGCAGCTCACTCGGCAGTGCTGGCTGCATACCAATGGCCACGGGCTCTCCCTGGCCTCAGAACTTGTCCTCTGGTGGCTTCCAGGGACACCAGCAGGGAAGCCTGTCCCCGCTGAGGCAGGGCCCTGTGGCACAGGGATACAAACTGAGCTGGGAGCTCTGGCCAGACCGTGTCACTCTGACCCATCAGGACCCTGAGGTTGCAGCTTTCAGACACATCACAGCTCCTTGGCCTCTGGATGGATTCTGGAGTGAGTCCAGACAAAGGCAACAGAGCTGGTGAGGGGTCTGGAGCACAAGTCCTGTGATAAGTGGCCGAAGGAGCCCGGGGGGTGTTCAGGCTGGGGAAAAGGGTTGTCGGACATTGGAAGAGGCTGCTCAGGGCAGTGGTGGAGTCACTATCCCTGGAGATATTTAAAAGCTGGGCAGATGTGGTGCTGAGGGTTAGTGGTGGTTTGGGCAGTGATGGGTTGATGGTTGGACTCTATGGTCCCTTCCAACCATAACGATTTTGTGATTCCGTGATTCTGTGCAGTGGTATTCTGAACCTGTGGGTTTCTAAAGCTGGGCAGTTTTTACTGTAGCGTGGTTCAAAGCAGTCAGATGCTGCAGCACCACATCGATGAAAACCCAGCAGGATTTAGGGCCCCAAATGTTTGGTTTTTATCTTGTGCTGCTGCAGCCTGGGGGTGGCTGGGTGGCAGCGCTGCTGAGTGGCATTTGCAGGGACATGCATTGTGGGGCATGCTCTGCCCCAGCTGTTGTGTGTTTGACACTGCACCCCCTTTCCCTGTGCCTTCATTTGTGAGCACTCTTTCTTCCTGCTTCACACAGTTCTTACTCTCCTGTCAGCACTTAGCCTTCTGAGCCAGATTTTTCCCTGGAGAAGCTTTTTTGTGACAAATCCTTTTGTGGTCTTTTCCTACAATGTAAAGAAATGCCAGACTATTCATAGAATCATAGAATGGTTACAGTTGGAAGGGACCTTAAAGATGGAGTTCCAAAGTTCCAGCCGCCCTGCCCTGGGCAGGGACACCTCCCAGCAGACCAGGTTGCTCCAAGCCCTATCCAGCCTGGCCTTGAACCCCTCCAGGGATGGGGCATCCACAACTTCCCTAGGCAACTTGTTCCAATGCCTCGCTACCCTCATGGTAAAGAATTTCCATATTCTCTTATTCTAATTCAACTCAGGATTAGACGCCGCTCTGTGTTGGGAGGTGGTGTGCTCATCCCAGTTTGCTCAGAGCTGCAGCTCCCACAACCTTCTGGAATATGTCTGGGTCTGGAAAGCTAGCAGGGTCTGAACCAGCAACATCTATGCCACAACCGTCCACCCAGCCACCCCTTCTCTGTGAGGGTTGAGATCCCTTTGCTCCTTCAAGGAGAGGGGGAAACTGAAACTGAGGCAACTCAGGGGGATAGACCCATGCTCAAGGCATGGAGAGGAGCCAGCTTTTCTCAGGGCCACTTCCCACCCTGTGCCCACCAGCACAAGAGCCTGTCCAACCTCAGCACCAAAGAAACCTGTCCCCGACCTGGCCATCCACGTCCGGTCCCCCCTCTCTCTCCCTTCCTCCACCTCCCCGGGAGCCCCTGAACGCTTCTCGCTCCCCTTGCACCGCTGTTGAGCCGATTTGGCAAGGGGAAAAAGAGAAAAGCCAGTGGGTTTTATCATCCCTCCCCCCCCCCCCCCCCCCCCTCGCTTACAGCCAGCACGCTACTCTCTGAAAGCCCCTGGCTGTCTTTTGTGATTTCAACAAATCACCAGCACTTAAGCAAAGTGGGCAGAAAATTACAGGTTGTATTGCAAGTGAATGGAGAGGGAGAGCACGCTGGGGCTGAGAAAACAGGGGTTTGCGGGTATAATAGAGAAAGCAGCGGCTGGCAGGCTGCGGAAGCCTGCAAAGCCATCAGGTATTAGTTAAATGCTTCGCGGAGTTCACGCTGGGAGGCATAATCGCAGCTTCTGAACAGCAGCCATTTGATTGTCTCTATTATGTCCCTTTAGAAATTATTTGGGAGATATTTTGCTTTGAGCTGTCAAGGTTAAGTCAAGGAAAACGCGCTCCCTCTGACATAAGTCTCCAAGGAGGCACAAATCCTTCCGGGGAAGCGGGTGGGATGCCTCTGCTTCCAGAGCTCTCTCCTCCTGCTTTTTCCCCCGAGGTTCCTCCTTGCCTTTGCTCCCTGTGGTTTGTTTCCACAGCCAGGTCAGCAACCTCAGGGATGAAATACGGCCGGGATCGTGTGCCCCGGGTCTGGAAGGACGGGGCTCTGTGCAATCACGCCGTCCCACTGCCTCTGGCTTTGTCACTTCTGTACTCGTTGAGTGGTTTCAGCCAAGCCAGGTTGAGCTGTGGAGGTCCCAGTGGTGCAAGGAGTTGTGAAATCATAGGATCATGGACTGGTTTGGGTTGGAAGGGACCTGAAAGCCCATCCAGTGCCACCCCGTGCCCTGGGCAGGGACACCTCCCACCACACCAGGTTGCTCCAAGCCCCCTCCAGCCTGGCCTTGAACCCCTCCAGGGATGGGGCAGCCACAGTTTCACAGGGCAACGTGGGCCAGGCTCTCACACCTCCAGGAATGAGAATGAGCTCAGAAATGGGGAGAGGGGAGAAAGCCCCATGCTGTGGGTGAGCTCAAGCCCTTACTGGCCAACAGAGCATCCCCTCTGCCCATGGGGGACACCAATCCATCTCTCCCACTGTTGGTCTTGGTACCACTAGGGTCTCCTGTGCCTCAGGATGCGCACAATGACCCAGGGCATAAATCTCATGCTTTTGGGGAGATAACACAGAGGGAGGGGTGGAAGTGTCCCGAAACGTGTCCCTGACCCCATGGACCCTGGCCAGGCCCAGAGACCCTGGAGAGATGTGACCGAAGAACAGCATTAAGCCAAGGATGAGTCATTTGTGGCTTGGGACTTGGAAAAAAGGGATTTGGAACCTCAAAGAAAAACATTCACCCTATACTGACCCTATGGGAGTCGGAGCCGTGTCCCCAGCTGCGCCCCCTGTCCCCAGCTCCCACTGTCTGCAGGGACACAGGGATGGCTACTGCCAGCCTGCCTGGGAAAGCAGCACCCGGGGAACAGGGAACAGGAAAAAGATCCTCCACTGGGGGTTGATGGCCGTCGTAAATAGATCTGACCAGCGTCACTATCGATTTCTGTTGTGCGGAGCTGCAATTAGATTGAACTGGGGAAGAGGGCTGCGTCAGCAGAAAAAGAAATTAATAAATAAACAAACGAGCACAGGAAATGTGGAATGCGGCCGCCACCAGCGTTGCAGGCCAAAGCTAGCAGGGGATGGAGAGGTGCGGAGCAGGGTGTCACCTCTGTCTAAGCAATACTCAGCACTGGTTTTAACGCTGGATCACTGTTTTGCCAGCAAGACCCTGATGGTGAGCGTTGCCTCAGAGCTGTGAGTTATTAATGGGTCACTGGTTTGTAATAACTAGGCCTAAAAATAGGAGGGGAGGGGGAAATGTGAGGCTGACAAGCTGAAATACTGGGTCTTGGGCTGGCTGTGCAGCAGCACCAGTGGGAATGGGTGCCAAGAGGCAGGTGAGCAAGAGAACAACCTGGTTCCTGGGTTAGAGCTGGGTGAGCACAGCATCCAGCGAGTCCCCTGTGGGGTCTGGGCGTATTTACACGTGTTTGCACACGTTTGTGGGTACACGGTATTTAGATGGTAGAGGGCTATACTGCAAGTGCCATCCATGCGGAGGAAAAGCTGTGCTCACAGGGGGTGTGCGAGGTGCTCACTATCAACACGGGGTCCCACCCAGGCGCCCAGAGCCAAGCATGCTGGGGGACACACCAGGGGGACATCAGAAGGTTGGGGAGGGGGGCGGGGGGTCCATCAGGGTGAAATTGTGCTGCTCCGAATGTGCACATATGGTGGGGATTGCCTTTTGCTGTTTGTTGCTTGCTTTGGGGGGGCAGGGGGGAGTTTGGGAGGGATCTTTTTTCTTTTTAATTCATGTCTGGAAAAAAGTCAAATTTTCTACAAAGGCTTTTTTTTTGTTCTTTTTGCAAGCATCTGATGGTCATAGGGTAGGTTTTCGCTATACCATTCTCTGCTGGCTGTTTGAGTAAGGTACCCCTGGGACAGGGTGTCCCCCCCACGGGACTCAGACTGTCCCTTGTCCCTAAGGATGGCGGTTTGCAGCCAAACCTGCCTGGGGGGGAGAAAGGGAGGGGAAAGCTCACCACTAGCTGTCTTTACCAGGGATTTGGACTGAGTGTGGTTGGTTGTGCCAAGCTTGGTGCCTCCTTGGTTGGAACCAATGGCTCCTACCACCCGTGTGGGGACAGGGTGAGGACCAAGCCCAACAGCCGGGGAAACAAGGCTAAATTTGTTGGATAAATTATTGGCATGGCTGAGCTCCAGATCTCCCCAGCTTTGGGTGGAAAGGGTGGAAATCATCCTTCTCTGTTCAAGGTGATGTAGAGAGGACTCATAGTGCAGGCCAGCTGAACAAAAGTTAGAGGGAGACCTTGCTTATTCTCTAGGGAGGAGGAAATGACTTCAAACACTCTCCCACACTCCGAGGCCATGCTGCTGCACACCTCTTCGCTCAGCCTGTCCGTGGAGGGGGCGTTGTGTAGCAGGAGGATAGTGAACTTGAGGGAATGCCTGTCCTGAGGACCCAAGATGCCATCCCATCACTGTGACAGTGGCTTTCAGTCCTGGCCTGTGGCCCCCCCAAGGTCTATGCACCAGGCCGAAGAGGCTTCTGGAAGTGCTTGAAAGAAGTGAGTTGAAATCTGTCATCCAGCAACGTTCCAACAGCTAATGACCCAAAGGACCTGTCTCTCCCTGCAAAATCCTTCAGAAGATCCAAACCAAGAAACCCCAAAGGCTGAAAACTGCTGTCCTCTGGGGCAAGAGTGGGACTTCCATTGCAAAGTCTTTAGCCCATGATTTATTCACTCTTTTCTGAGTCTGGAGGAAGGATTATGTCCCCAGCCTTGGAGGGCCAGATCCATGCCCTGCCTTGCCCACAGGCATCTCCCTCTCCTGCAATGCTTGCAGAAGTCTGGCCAAGTCCTGAGCAGCCAAGTCCCCGAGCACCTTAATCTGACCTTGACAGCTTCAAGGTTGGCCCTTCTTTGAGTAGGGAATAGACCAGCACCTTCCACCAACTTGTTCCATCCAGTTATAGAATTCCACCTTCCACCAAGATATTCCATCATTTTCTAGAAAGATATTATATCAAAAGACACTTTTTCTCACCACTTCCACCAACAGTGAGTGAATATTCCTGCAATTAAAATTCATATATTTAACAAAAGGCATGTGTGCATGCAGCGTGGCAGTGTCACAGGGGCTTTCCTGCTCCTCAGCATGCCATCTCCATGTGACAGCACCTCTGTCCTGGCCTTTGGTTCAAGCCAAACTTATAGGGAAGGCTTTCAATTTGGTGCTGGCTCAACCTGACACTTTCCAAAGGATTCAGTAGCAAAGACACACAGGGGAGACTGAATTTCTGGAGCTTCAGGTGGCTCAGGCTGTTCTGCAGCCTCTGGAGGCAGGAAAACCCCTTCCCAGAGCAGACAGAAACATGAATGGTCTTTCCAGGCTGTCTGTCCTAGAACATGGTGGCTGCAGAGAGGCCTTCTCATGACATCCCTATCCCCATTTCTCCCCTCATTTTTGAGCTGGCAGCTGGACATGGTGGCCAGGAGCCACCATCTGCATGAGTCCTCCAGCAAGTTCCACAGAGGTGATGAAAAGGTGAGGGAGACCTCAGCAGCAAGGGAGGGAGGCTGATGGATGACACCCAAAATTTAGGGATGGAACAGGTCCCAGTAGCCAGGTTGTGGGAGCAGAGCTAGCCCTAGAGTTTCCTCGGTCTGTAGTCCCAGGGTCAGCTGGAGATGCTGAGACTTGGACTTTTTCCTGGGCATCTGAAGAGGTGATGGGCTTCACCCAGGCTTTTCTCATAGTGATGTCACAAGAAGCTGTTATCTCACCTCGAGAGGCACAGGGAGGCAAAGGAGAGAGTTAGCCAAGGGAACAGTGGGCAAAAGCCAGCAGGTTTACTGGAGGGAAGGGCCTGGTTTTTGGGAGGCAGCCAGGTGACCTGCAAGTGGGCCAGGGTGGTAAGCACCAATTAATGGCCCTGTTCTCTCTTTTGAACATCTAGCTTGCAAACGCAAAGAGCAAGAGCAGCAGAAAGACAGGAGCCTGCAGCCCAAGAAGCAGCGGCTGGTCTTCACGGACCTCCAGCGCCGCACCCTGATCGCCATCTTCAAGGAGAACAAGCGCCCATCCAAGGAGATGCAGATGACCATCTCGCAGCAGCTGGGCTTGGAGCTCAACACTGTCAGCAACTTCTTCATGAATGCCCGCCGGCGGTGTATGAACCGCTGGCAGGAGGAGCCAGGCACCAACCCTGGAGTCCCCTCTTCTTCTACAAGCACTTTCTCTAAAGCATGATGTCCCCCAGTCCTCCCTGCCCCTTCCCGGACATCCGCCTCATGACAAAGCCAACCCCAGACTCACACACATGTCCCGAGCTGATCGGACTGGGTGCTTTTGGATGCTGCGGGTCCATCAGCCTCCCAAACCCTCAGCCAGGCCTCACCCCTAGACACTAAGCCTCGTGCCACCTCCTGCTGCCACCTCCCAGCTCGTAGAGCAGGGAAAGGGTTTACAACCAGATCAGCTCTGTCTCCCAGAGGGCTTGGAGGATTCCCTTGCAGAGTGAGGGATGGAATGGGATGGAGGGAGAGGGCGAGGTGCTGTTTGGAAGCATTCCTGGTCCTTGGGGACCACAGAACCTTGTCTTCACCTACCCACTAGGGTCTGTGGGGAAAGGGGCATGCCCTGACCCTCCCATCAACCTCCATCTCTGCCCCAGCCCCCCTTATGGCTCTCGCAGTGGAGGGGTAAAGGTGGGGGGATGCAAGAAGTGGAGTCAGGGGGCTGGGCTCTGGCACAACCCAACCGAACCAGGGCTGACTCTCCTGTGGTTCAAAGTGGGGGGGTCCTCCTCCTTGTGTGCCTGGGGTGTGACCAGGGTCCTAGGTGTTGGAGCTTCCCTCCCTTCCCTGAGGCCTGTGTAGGGGACGGGGGGGAGTCCCCAGAGCAGCCAGACCCTCTCCACCATTGACGTGTGGGCATTTCTCCCCCTTGGAGGTTTTGAAAACCTGGTCAAGGGCATTCTTGCAGCCCCACTCTCCTCCACAGGCATCTTCCTCTGTGCCCTCCCCCCTCCCCCACCCCCCCCGACACCCCAAGAGCCCCCCT